>JASAMZ010000259.1:0-15000 GCA_030248115.1 Linhomoeus sp. GSCO2_2 | reverse complement strand
TTCTTGTTCTTGTTCCAACCCAAAGCTTGGAACATTGTTAACAATTTAAAGAACATTGTTCTTAAATTGTTCCGGCCCAAGTAACGCTGGCCCTAAATAGCCCATATCGGTGCACATACCGTGGCATATTGTTCACAACATCTAAACATTTCTGGCTTGCACCTCATCAAATGTTCAAACTTTAGTACTAAACAGTTCCTGTCTTGAACCTACGATGCTCCTCGACTAAGTCATCATTGCGTCATTTTGTTCCACAGCTCATTTCAAAAGGAACAATTTACGAACAATTTAAGAACAATTTAACCATTTTGGTCCAATCGCCCAGCTACATTGTTCTTGTTTTGTTCTTGTTCCAGAAAGTCGTGGAACAATATTAATTGTTCTTGTTTTGTTAACAATTTAGCAGGAACTTTGTTCCGAAACATTGTTCCGTCGGAACAATTGGACACACTGGTGGCAATCAGTGCGGCCCCCTTACCTCCCTGCCCTGCCTCGTTACGTCGGCTCTATTTACAGTCCAGTTAGCAGAGTGGCCTATCGAGGTATAGGCGATTCACAGAGAATGCCCAAGCTAATGCCTGTGCAGATGACGGAGCAGCGACTACGTTCGCGTAACATCAATCGTTGCATGCGGTCAAAATCAATAGTAAATGTGTAATGGGTCCCTGCCCACTAGTTATTCCCAAACTCCTACTCAAAGACCAAAAGACAGCCGACTGATTGCGTTAGAGAACAAGCAACATTATGTAGGTAATACACCACGAACCCAAACAATACCCAAGAGCGCATGCAAGGGTGTGTGATACCAAAACAGTCTAGAAGCGTGAGAAGGTGACAGAGCAGTCTAAGCACAGGAGAAGCGGATGATACCAAATGCGAACTGAAATAAATCCCAAAGTGACAGGGCTTGAGAGCGGTAGCACAAGAGCGGAAATCAGAGAGCAAGCGTGAGAGTGAGAAATGCTTACCGAACCAATCACGCTGAGATGTCTACCCAAATTCCAACCGTTACTGATGCATGCTGCGAACAAACTGCTGCAGCCCTCTGAACACTCTAAAGGTTCTACAGAAGGATACTTTGCGGAATCGGTTCGTGTAATACAGACTTCGCTGTCACGGAATTGGAGACGACGTCTGAGTTCTTTTCGGGGAGCGGCACTTTTCACTTTGGCGCACCTTCCTTATTTGGCAAACAAGGTACATACGTGCTACACATAGGTATACTACTCCCACTGCAAAACCCCAATCGCTACCTAAGTATACAAGACGCCGCAGTCCAAATAAGGACAGGGGGATAGGCTATAGGGTCATAGGAACTCCATCGACAGGCGGAGCGATTGTTTGCTCAACGACTCATCCCGAATCGAGGTCGAGCTACGCGGCTGACCTTCCCGATTAGGGCTCTGATCGGAGAACGCATTCATACAATAGTGTCAGCAGAATACACCACCCACAATGACCATAGATTTAATGAAGCTTCTACAGATTACTGTAGTGGTAGTACTGTTACTAAGCCATGCGAACAGTCAGAGCGTATCGGAGGGCGACGCCTGCGATCGCGGCGAAACAAAGTGGTACCCGATCCCCGGTAGTCCCTACGAGTTCCTGCACTGCCACAGGAAACACGGGTATGGAACTGGAACGTTTAGTTCTTGGCTGGGGCAGTTGCGCATAGACCTATGTAAAGGTACTTGGTGAAATTAGTACTAGCTATGTAGCGAAGGCAGTGTTCCTATCAATTTATCGAAGCGTCAGTGCAACGACTAGCGAAGGATAAAGGGCGTGAAAAAGATCTGTCTGTGTCGTAGCTTAGTCGGAGACTGTAGTACGGCCGAACATAAGCACATAAATAGAATCTTGCGACCAAGTTATCTACATAGCATCCTGAGACGCCATTAGTTTTAGTCCGAACATGAGTAGAAGGCACGTGACACTAGGTACATTGCGGGAAGCGATGTGGCAGATCTTCAGGTTGCAGTTCATAACTTGAAGAGTTCACGACCGTCCAAGCGAAGGTACCACGAGTCAAAAAGTTTGAGAACCACAAATACAGTATTCTTCCAGCGTCTACGTCAAAGACAAGTGCAGCGCCTTCCGAGGCCAGCTCAAGGTGTTCAGCCCCAAGTTGCAGCAGTGCGTCTTGCCCAGCAGCGACCGGGAGACTCCCAAAAATTCGACCACGATCACAATTTCTACCGGATTGAAGAACTCTGGCGCGCAATTTGGTGTGACAAAGTCATTATCTGATTATCAAATTGCGGCGCAATTCCAGAAATCTAGAAATTGTCACTTTGTCAGTGTCGTCGAAAGGCAAGAAGGCGTGCAGAAGGAACGAGCAGTGCGCAGTTGGCGAGCAGTGTGACTTCAACGGCCGCTGCAGCTGCAAGGTCGACTTTGTGCGACTGGGCGCCCAGTGCTGGAAGAGTGAGTAGATTTCTGTGCTTTCAAACAGAAATTAAAACAGAATTTAATGGATCATTTAAATTAAAAATCAACATTTTTGCCCTGTGAATTAGTTGCCTAAGCAAGTGCCAGTCATCTACTGATGAGGTCGCGCTGGCGCTTCGTAACGGAGTCTAGATCTAGCGGCCGAAACGCAACTAACGTTTGTCGACCGTGACACAACCTTCTAGACAGAACTATTGTTAGGTATTTTGTTTGTGATACTGTGATTTGTGTCACGTATCGTATTAAATAAATAAATAAGCAAGTAAACAAGTAAACAAATAAATAAATAAATAAATAAATAAATAGATAAATAAATAAAAAATAAATAAATAGATAAATAAATAAATAAATTAAAAATAAATAAATAGATAAATAAATAAATAAATAAATAAATAAATAAATAAATAAATAAATAAATAAATAAATAAATAAATAAATAAATAAATAAATAAATAAATCAATAAATTTATTTAGTTGTAGAGTCAAACCAGAGATCGATTATAGCGCAGCATACATGCAAAACAATCAGTTTGTTCGTTCGCCACTCCAGCGAGGGGTTGGGTAATTGCGGTGCCGGTGCCAGCTGGGTAATTGCGGTGCCAATTGACGGTGCCGCCGTTTTCTCGCGGATGTGACCACCGACCATCGCCCCGAGTTAGGACATAGGGTAATCGGGTGAGCTCTTTCCGATGGTGGTGTCAAAAATTTCCTACGATTTGCCGTTTTGGAGAAATCGTCGTCATTGGTGGTAATCGCGGTGCCAGTTCGATCGCGGTTCCAACGAAATCGACCCTGTACGATGCCGCTACGGTATGCGATGTGGCCGGCCTTTGCAAAGGACCGAAAAGCAGCAAGAAACCGACCAATTAGGTCAGTTTCGAAGCAACTTAAGGCGTGTAAAGACGTGCTTCGTCCAAATCTCTTCAAATTTTATTGCAGCCGCGGAAATTAGAAAATCTCGAGCTTTGGCAAACCGATTGCAAGAAAACTTGGGGAGAGCGAACGCCAATATGTTCTCCAGATTGTGTTAAAATTTCACCCAAATCAGAGAAGCGTACCGCCTACACGGTTACGTCAACCAATGTCTACCAAAGTCTGTTCCAAATAGTGTGAGCTGGAGGTCCTGTACAGAAATCTTGTGCATAGTGAAAGGAATGAAACATTGCTTGGTGCCAGTCGATAGTGGTACAAGTCTGGCGTCGGTGCGTGTTCATCGCACGCTAATCACGCAACACGCACAGAAATTACGCTCCATGAAAAAAATCGACTTTTCTGTAGCACAAGCAATTCTCCAAGAATTTTCATGGGCATTTGGGGGAGGGGAGTACGGTAGAGGAGGGGGCGAGTGAATTTTCATGGGCATTTGGAAGAGGGGAGTATGGTGGGTGGGGGTGAGGAGCAGTGTGAATATGGTAGCGCCATTTCCACTCCTGTACCGTATTCACACACTATGGGAAGGCACTAAGGATTTGAATAAGTAGGGGTCCGGAGAATTGCTATAACTTTCTAGTGTGTTGAGATTGAGATAGAACTGTCAAACATTGCACTATTTCTGCTTCTACTTACTCTATACTCTACACTATTTCCACTTGGAGAATTGCTTGTGCTACAGAAAAGTCGATTTTTTTCATGGAGCGTAATTTCTGTGCGTGTTGCGTGATTAGCGTGCGATAAACACGCACCGACGCCAGACTTCTACCACTATCGACTGGCACCAAGCAATGTTTCATTCCTTTCACTATGCACAAGATTTCTGTACAGGACCTCCAGCTCACACTATTTGGAACAGACTTTGGTAGACATTGGTTGACGTAACCGTGTAGGCGGTACGCTTCTCTGATTTGGGTGAAATTTTAACACAATCTGGAGAACATATTGGCGTTCGCTCTCCCCAAGTTTTCTTGCAATCGGTTTGCCAAAGCTCGAGATTTTCTAATTTCCGCGGACGAAGAGAGAAGAGAAGCAGAGAAGAGAAGAGATTGGACGAAGCACGTCTTTACACGCCTTAAGTTGCTTCGAAACTGACCTAATTGGTCGGTTTCTTGCTGCTTTTCGGTCCTTTGTAAAGGCCGGCCACATCGCATACCGTAGCGGCATCGTACAGGGTCGATTTCGTTGGAACCGCGATCGAACTGGCACCGCGATTACCACCAATGACGACGATTTCTCCAAAACGGCAAATCGTAGGAAATTTTTGACACCACCATCGGAAAGAGCTCACCCGATTACCCTATGTCCTAACTCGGGGCGATGGTCGGTGGTCACATCCGCGAGAAAACGGCGGCACCGTCAATTGGCACCGCAATTACCCAGCTGGCACCGGCACCGGCACCGGCACCGCAATTACCCAACCCCCTCTAGCGAATCCTTCCACGCTTTCAGAAATCGCTCTCGGTTCAGCCAAGCGCTGTCTCTACAACGAGCAGTGCTCCAGTATAGTCCCAGGGGCCGCCTGTCTAAAGGGCCAATGCTCTTGCCCTAGGGGAACACGGGTTCGCAAGGCGAAACTTGGGCTGGAGTGCAGGAAGAAGCTTGGTTGGGTCTAGTTACCTTACTCTGCAGGGAAGCTTGTGAGCTGGAAACTGACTTGCCGCAAAGTACGGCCGGTTGTAGAATCATGATTAGATCAAGTTGTCGGGCAGAAGGGTACCTTTTCTGCCAGTGTTCTTATTGTATGCCTCTTCGCCCAATAGCGTTATAGATACACTACAGTACAATAGCTATTAAGCGTACCATGCTGCGCAGTGGCAGTATTTGGCAATTGAAGCACCCTCGATTCAGCCGGTTGCGAGTACGGCGGTCGCGAGGTCGCCCTGCCGGGCGTGGGCAGATGTGCCACGGCAAACGAAGGCAGCTGCATCTCTCAGGGCAGGAATCTCGACCATTTCTACAGCTGTCAACAAGAGGAGGGCGGCCAGCTGTCCTTTTGCTGCCCGAACAAAGGTGGGAAATATTGTTGTGTTCTATAAATGCTCAAAATTGCTCGAATTTTGGTGTGAATGTTGCTAATTTCGTCAAATTTTGCTTTCAAAACCCGAACATTTTTAGCGCACACTTGCATGCAGCCTGCCATGCCTGGCAACGGGCCTTTGCGAGCGCAAAAGTGGTACTACAACCCCATTAGTGGGGAATGTGCGTCGTTCATGTTCCGCGGAGGCAATCTGGTGAACTCCAATCGATTCGAGACGAAGCAGGAGTGCTTGGACTACTGTCGCTCAGGTGTGTAATGATTAAATTAAATATTACATTAGTCTATTCCAATGTAATTTCATTTACGCCGGTCTAAGTTTGAGTCAATTTAATTTAATTGATTCACCATACCATAGGTCGATTTAATTCAATGTAATACAGTATAACATACCTATTAAAATCAAGGTTCTTACTTCAGACAAAGTTCATCTAGCTTGGTTTGCAATCACCGCAATGTAATTCAATTTGCTTTGACTTCATTGAGTAAGTGAGTTATTTTATTAAGTTGGAGGTAATTTAATTGATACCTAATTCAGTCTAAAATAGTTAAATCAATGCAGTCTACGTTATTGTAAGCGTAATTGAATTAAATGCAATAGGTAATTGGTTAACTCAGTTTGGTTTAATTAAATCAAATAAAATTTAGTTAACCAAGATTGCCCAAGTCCAATTTAATCAAGTTTAACCTATTCTCCTTTAGGCTGCCCCGCCGGCCAGCCTCTCGTGAGAAACAGTGCCGAAGTCGAATGCCTAACGGATTCCGATTGCGACAGGAACTTCAAATGCCATCTGTCTAGAAACTTCAAGAGGGGCCTATGCTGCCCGTCCGAAGGTCGTCAAAACTATAAATCTTGAATTCCTATTTCGCACTTCATATTTCGCGTTGCCATTAAGTTCTAAATGTTCAGAGTGGGTCTGCTCCAAATTTGGCGCCGTCCACTACAGTAACCCGTTGTCCACCCCTTACGATCCGGGACAGACGCCCCAGCATGTGACCCGGGTGTTTTACCCGGTCATACGGTAGGACGAGGTTTTGAAGTTAGAGAATTCCCGTGCTGCAAACGCACGCAATTTGCAGATATTTCTACTCCGAGGCAGAGTATCGTTGCAAGGCCTTTCTCTACGAAGGGGAGGGAGGGAACTTCAACCACTTTCTGACCATCGCCCATTGCAGACAAGTCTGCGCTGCTGGTTAGTGGACAATACTGTTTCGAATTGTATGTGTTATTGGGTAAGCAAAGTTGCAAAAGGAGGTAATAACAAAGTCTGATACACCATGAAAGTCGCGCGACGACATGTATGAACAGTTGTACGGCGCAGTTGCCACCAGCCGAAGTTGTAAACACGTCGCGCTGTACGATCATCGAACTTGAATTCCGGACTCGGCCGCCGTCGTTACTGTACAATCGTCGAACACTCAGCCGCCGCCGCACACCGTGCATTCGTGCTCGTTTTCCAACGTCTCTCTACAACGTGTCCTACCATACTATAATGAATTGTAGTGTAGTAGTATAGTACAGTATAGTATAGCATACTATACTACAATTCAAACCGGAATTGTAGTATTATACTATAATATACTGCAATTCGGTCTATACTACAATTAGTTGTAGTATATACTACAATTAATTGTAGTACAGAGGAAAGCGGCAAATTATCAATAAATTCGGAGTTTGTGTTTGATGAATAGCCAATTTGATGTCTAGAGCAGGGTGTTATACTATACTATAATAATTCCAGTATTATAGTACAGTATAGTATAGTATAACCATACTATCCTATATACTAAGCGGCATAGAGTCTGTTTGTCTGTTTGTTTGTTTGTCCGGCCATTTTCTCGCGACATGGGCGATGGATCCTGGAGATCTATAGCTTAAACTGACCGTCGTGGACTGGAAGGAATCCCCTCCTATTTTAGAACTTTCGCAAGTTACTAAATTCCACAAAAATCATGAAAATATCAGCTGCACAGTACATTTTGAGCACTAAGGAGTGGCTGACAGTTTGTTTCATGCCACTTTTGCAGTATTGTGTCACCATTCACTACAGAGTTGTCGTCTTGAGACTCCGAGGTGTATTCACAGGCATGGTGAGTGGCGCAAGGCTAATCGTAGGCACTGGCAGGGGCACAATCTATGCGATATAGATATCTATGAGATATGCGATAACACTGCGATTGACATTTGATTTCGCACCAAAAGCACTTTACAGTGTCACCGTTCATGACAGGGTTGTCGTTGTGAGACTCCAAAGTGTATTCGCAGGCACTGCGTGCACTGGCAGGGGCACAGCATCAAACTGCTTTGGATCTATGTCAAATGTCTTTCGATCCATCTGAATTCTCCTACGGGCTAAACCCAAATGCCTACGGGCTAAACCCAAGTGTCTATTGTGTATTTACAGGCACGGGAGCCGGTGCGAGCCCACTGGCAGTGGCACAGGGTCGAATGACTTGAGGTCTATCTGAAATGTCCCACGGGCTAAACACAATTGTCTATGGGCTGAACCCAACACCATTGACCATAGAGATTCTCCTACGAGCTAAAGGCTCTAGTCCTATATACTAAGCGGCATAGAGTCTGTTTGTTTGTTTGTCTGTTTGTTTGTCTGTTAACACAATAACTCTTGACAGCGTTGACGGATCGCGATGATCTATACACCAAAAGAACTGTCGTGGTCTGTAGTTTTGCATCTCCTATTGTGGACATTGGCCGATGTCAAAATTCCACAAAAATTGCGAAAATATCGACTGCACAGTACATTCTGAGCACTATGGAGTGACTGCATGCCACTTTAGTGGGCATTTCGCGTTATTGCGTCGCCATTTACTGCTGTGTTGTCGCTGTCAGACTCTGAGGTGTATTTAGAGGCAAGAGGGCAGGTGCGATGGTAAATGCAGGCACTGGCAAGGGCACATTGTCAAGCGACCTTAGATCAATCTGAAAACACCTATGGGCTAAATGCAAACATCTATGTGTTAAACTTAGTGTATTTTGGGGTATGGGAGCTGGTGCATCCCTAAACGCAGGCACTGGCAAGGGCATAGTGTCAAGTGACTTGAGCTCTATCTGAGAAGTCCAATGGACTGTTGTAAGCAGTGGCTGTGCACCATGGGTCGATACATGTTGTGAGCAGTGGCTCACTGTGCACAACACAATTGGCTTTAGACTATAGAGAATCACCTACGGGCTAAACACCACTAGTCCTATATACTAAGCGCCATAGAGTCTGTTTGTCTGTTTGTTTGTTTGTTTGTCTGTTAACACGATAACTCTAGCTACAGCTGACGGATCGCGATGATCTATGGCTTAAACTGACCGTCGTGACATTTAGTTTTGCACCTCCTATTGTGGACTTTGGCCGATGACTAAATTCCACAATATTTCGCAAATATCGGCTGCGCCAGTACATTCTGAGCACAGAAGGCGCCGCACACTGCGATTGACGTTTGATTTCGCACCAAAAGCACTTCACAGTGTCACCGTTCATGACAGGGTTGTCGTTGTGAGACTCCAAAGTGTATTCGCAGGCACTGCGTGCACTGGCAGGGGCACAGCATCAAACTGCTTTGGATCTATGTCAAATGTCTTTCGATCCATCTGAAATCTCCTACGGGCTAAACCCAAATGCCTACGGGCTAAACCCAAGTGTCTATTGTGTATTTACAGGCATGGGAGCCGGTGCGAGCCCACTGGCAGTGGCACACGGTCGAATGACTTGGGATCTATCTGAAATGTCCTACGGGCTAAACACAATTGTCTATGGGCTGAACCCAACACCATTGACCATAGAGATTCTCCTATTGGCTAAAGGCTATAGTACTAAATTGCACCTCCTATTGTGGACTTTGGCCGATGACTAAATTCCACAATATTTCGCAAATATTGGCTGCGCCAGTACATTCTGAGCACAGAAGGCGCCGCACACTGCGATTGACGTTTGATTTCGCACCAAAAGCACTTCACAGTGTCACCGTTCATGACAGGGTTGTCGTTGTGAGACTCCAAAGTGTATTCGCAGGCACTGCGTGCACTGGCAGGGGCACAGCATCAAACTGCTTTGGATCTATGTCAAATGTCTTTCGATCCATCTGAAATCTCCTACGGGCTAAACCCAAATGTCTATTGTGTATTTACAGGCATGGGAGCCGGTGCGAGCCCACTGGCAGTGGCACACGGTCGAATGACTTGGGATCTATCTGAAATGTCCTACGGGCTAAACACAATTGTCTATGGGCTGAACCCAACACCATTGACCATAGAGATTCTCCTATGGGCTAAAGGCTATAGTACTATACTACAATTCGTTTTGGCATTCCAGTACTATCCTGGTGCCATCATAAATGCAGTCACTGGCAGGAGCACAGTATCAAATAATTTGGGATGTAACTGTAACGTCCTGCGGTAGGCTGAATTCGATGGTGGGATTATCTCCTTCATGCTCTGCAGATTACCCATGGGCTATAGACCATAGAGATTCTCCTACGGGCTAAACACCTCTAGTACTATACTATACTAGAAATCGAAAATTTTGACTCATACTATACTATACTATACTAGAATTAAACCCATACTGGAATGGTATTACGGTATAGATTTTATCGATTTCCGCTGCAAATTTCGGCTGTGGGTCGATGTATTCTGGCCAAAATTGTTCAAGTTTTCAGTAAACTTGCATGAAACTGTTGTAAATGGCTTAGATACAGAACCAATGTTTCTTTAAGTGAGCAACTGAGGACATTGAAACTGGCATTTGGGCACGATTTTTAAAATTTTGTGTGACTTTTATACTGGAATTTTATTCTAGTACCAGGGTGGGCCAAAAAAAGTGAGACCCCTAACTTTGCGGCCGCCGTTCTCAAGCATGACTGCACCGATTGACTTCAAATTTGGTGACAACACACTACAGAGTGTTTTTGATCGTCGGTACAAATTTCAACCAATTCTGTGCGTCTCACGCCAAATGGCAGCTACGCGCGCAACACCATGCCGAAAATTGGGTGCGGACGGCGAAGAGGAGGATGGCGGCAAATTCTGAGATCATAGATTCGGGCTGTTCGATGGGGCCGCCACCCTGGTCGACCACTTGCTGCAAGCGGGGGCCGAAACCGGTAGATCGAATTGTCCGTTAAACTCATAACTCTTGCACAATCACATCCTTCAGATGCCACACGCTGGTAATGGGGTGACGGTAGACATCCGTAGACTCCACAGTGTATTCGTTATCTCTGAGATTTTTTGACAGTGTAATGTTTGATAGTCACACGTTGTCCCACACCGTCTAACGAACTGCATTCCGATCACTATCTTACGGATGACGACTCACATGGCCATCCTCCTCTTCGCCGTCCGCACCCAATTTTCGGCATGGTGTTACGCGCGTAGCTGCCATTTGGCGTGAGATGCACTGAATTGTTTGAAATTTGTACCGACGATCAAAAACACTCTGTAGTGTGTTGTCACCAAATTTGAAGTCAATCGGTGCAGTCATGCTTGAGAACGGCGGCCGCAAAGTTAGGGGTCTCACTTTTTTTGGCCCACCCTGTACAATTCATGAATGGTTGCCTATACTGTACTATACTGTACTACAATTCACAAGGAACGGCAATACTATACTATACTATACTAGAATTGAAAATCGGTCGTCCATACTATACTATACTATACTAGAATTAAAATGAATTCCAGTATGACACCCTGGTCTAGAGGCCGCTAGTCGACTCGTCACATGTCGTTGATGATGGTTATACAACTTCACTTGCATCTCCTATAGAATATGCATATGTGATCAAGATTTACATCAATTGGCCCCTATTTTGGCCGTTATTGGTGCATCTATACTACAATTAGAATTGTAGTATTACACTACAATGCATTTCCAGGATGCCAGACTATACTATACTATACTACAATAAGAATCGGTAGGGCTATACTACCTATACTTTCATTTTGAATTGTAGTAGGACACGCTGCCTCACGCCTCCATCAGTCCCTCCAAGTTGACCTCGGCGCCTTCTGGCAATTTGCCAACCATCTGTCCGTCCGCGTAGACCACTCCATCTTTGAGCGTGACCAGACAGCCCTCCTCCACGGCGCTCCTGATCACTCTGCGCATTGTGTCTCGCGAAATCAGCTTATTCGCGTCCCTCTGATGTCTTCCGGCCAGCGCCGCCGCCTGCCGGTTGGTCTGGATGAAGGTCAACGCCAGGTAGGCGGTCGTGCCCAGAGGTACCGTACCCCCCTCGGTCAAGCTGCGCGCCTGTAGATTGCGCCTCTTGCGTAGATTGAAGGACGGGTAGCGGTAGAAGGCGGAGGAGGAGCGAGGACGGGTCTCGGACGGCAGCTTCCACTTGCGGTCGACCTCGGAATGGTCGTTGTTAGCGCTGCCGCAGGAGCGACGTTGATTGGCCGACATAGACAGAAACCAATCGCATTGCACATGTACAGTATTGAAATAGATTTAAATTTAAAATGTATAAATGACGAATTTTGTGCAAACTGGTAATGACTTTTGATATGCAATGCTTCTAAAAGATGCAAAGCAACACACGCAAAGCTTAGAGTCAACAGCGCAAAAGTGGTGATTTCGGAATGTAGAGTTTTAAAATTTCGAAAATCTCTCAGATATGAAACATTAAAAAAAGTTATTCCGAACCGCCAATCAACGCCCTGTTGTCACTCGCGCAGGCGGAGAAACAAGATCCCATTATTATCCTCGGGCGGCTGGCCGTCTTCTAACTTCGTCAGTCGTCGTCCGTCTATAACTTCTGGAACAAAACTGTCGTCGGTAATGGAATGGTACACTACCGATAATTATGGCGCGCGCTTCCTTAGTAGCGAAGCTATTGTCAAAGACTCAGTCTAAAGGGGGGCTTAGGCCCAGCGTTGCCATGGGCGATACACCTATTAACGTCATCGGAGTCCGAAGAATCCCTATTCCCCTGATGAGACACTCCATAGTCGAGTGGGAAACACCCAACGCAGAAGCCGTACGCATGAACAGTGTACAATTCACTTGTACACCGACCAAGAAACCATGTACTCTGCAAAGAACAGATTTGAGCCAGTTCCGTGGAAGCTCTCTTCCAGCGCGTGACTACATGGCTACATTCTTGGCTCCAGAGTAATCTTAGAGGGGAAACATTAATGGCACATCCTTCATTTGTAGAGGGGAAATTGCCAAGCCGAAAAAGCACCCATTAGTCACCGCGTATCAAGTGTTGTGCTGAATACCTTGACTGCGCATGCCAAACAACAACACAGAGTGACTACACTACAGAGTACAGAGAAGCCTTTGTATGTTTCACCAAGAGGCGGCTCAACAGCAGCAAATTGACGCAATGTTCGAATCATCATTGTAGGAACCACATACCGTATGTATGTAGCACGTGACCGAAAGCATGTAAATCAGTCAGATGCTCACGTTTCCCTTACAACAGTGCCGTACACACAGCTTCTACCTGGTAGATAGCTAAGCAGTTCAAACTAAGCGAGACTAACACAGCAGACATTACACTAGCGCTCTCAACTGATGCATCACTGCCATGCCAAACAACTTGTTATTTATGATCGCTTGACTAGTAACTAAGCAGGTGCATAGTTGACGAAAATCAACTACCGGCAGACGAATGTTTGGCGTGAGCAGACGAATAATCTGACAAGTTCCAGCCATCTGCGCCAGTGACAGCGAGCCGGCGCGAGACAAGGCGAGGAATCCCATTCGATGCGGGGGATCTGGAGGAGTGCCCAATTGTCCCAGCGGCTTCGAGTGCAAGTATGGAATTTGCTGCGAGAGAGCCGGTGAGAATTGTTTGTGATTTTGTCCGCTTAGCTCGGTTCGGTACGATTTGTCCACATGGATGGGGGGGGGCAAATGCCAGGCATTTGTATACTCTTGAAAGAAGATATGTTGTCAGTTTGGCGCGGTGAACTGCAGAATTGTTACCCCGAGTGGGCTGGTACAGCGTCTGCCAGCCAATTCAATAGACAAAGCGATCTTCACTGGACAAGTACCGTCTGTCTATTGGACAAATTGAATACAGGCTTTAACAAATGTTCGATTTCTACTTGGGTGCATAATATTTGTGAAAACGTAGTTTAAGACGAGTCTTGACAGTGTGCCGCAAATTGCGCCAGTTGCTAAAACACCACGTTTATAGCCAAAGTTCTACGCATTTCAGTGAGCTGCCCTGACGGCAGCGAGGTGGCCCGCAAGCGCAACGGGAAGCCCATTCGCTGCTCTGTCGAGTATCCTTGTCCCAAGCAGGAGCAGACCTGTGAATTGGGCGACGTCGCCGGCTTTCTCGACGACTACAAAGGGGTCTGCTGCGTCAAGACCTCGACGTCGACGACGCAGACAGGTTGTCAAGGTTTTGGGCTGGCTCACAAATGTGTGCGGTTGTCGGTAGCCGTAAATGCGCTAATAAGCCACCCCCCCAGGCTTCCACAACATGCCGTCTGAAGGCAGGAGGGTGGCTTATTGGAGGGTTTACGGTATGCGCGGCTGGGAAATCTCAGCGCGCACTGCAGACCGCAGGAGACAACACAACTTTCGATGAAAATTGCGAGCTGTGTGTAGCCCCATGCGAAGTTTCGGTTACTGTACCTATGCGCGGGCTTCCACTCCTACGCTTATTCTAAACCACATCTGAAGCCTGTTCCGCCCCTTGTTTCTTCCCCGTAGACAATTCCAGTTGCTAGCTAGAAGTCCCTTCAAGTAAAGAGAGAGAGAGAATGGAAGTCTGCGTTCTTCCAGCGCTATCGTCGAGTGCCGCGTCTACCACTGCACCAAAGGGGGCCGTGACAACGGCTACGACGACAACTCCCGCGACGACCACAACGAGAACTGCGCGCACTGCGACGACCACGACGACGACGACTTCCACAACGATCACCACGACGACCACAACTACCACTACTACAATCACAACTACAGAGCCGACGACCACAACGTCCACGACGACGACGACGACGACCACAACAAGACGTGCTGTAGTGAGAACGACAACGCGCAGAAATTTGGAAGACATTTGTCCCGCAGGCAGGTTGCCGCTCGTGAGCGCCGACGGAATCGCAGTGCGGTGCAGCATTGGTAAATGGACTTTCAGAAGATTTGAAATCCATATTGATGTGTCACTTGCGTTTAATTTCAAAGTTTGTGATTTGAGGAACCGAACCTTCCGACGAGGAGTGCCTTGGGGCCCGAAACTTCATCTGCTCTTTCAAAGACGTCAATTCTACTGCCGGAGTTTGCTGCCAGAAAATCCAGCTCTCCGAATACAGGTAGTGGCTAGCAGTGGCGGATCCAGGATTTTGGAATTGGGGGGGGGGGCGGAATTTTTGGGACCACAGGGGGGACCAAGATTATATGGAAGGAAATAAAAAAATTTGCGCCGCAGGCGAAAATTTTGGCCGATTTTGGCCTATTTTGGTACAAAAGTGCTATAATTTAGCGCCGCAGGCGAAATTCTTTTGCTCTGGAGGTGCTGCCGCGCAATTTTTTTTTCTCGGGAGGGGGGAATGGGGTGGGGGGGGGGGGCGGTTTGGCCGAATGGGGGGGGGGCGGACGCGCAACCGCCCCCCC
>JASAMZ010000258.1:0-25470 GCA_030248115.1 Linhomoeus sp. GSCO2_2 | reverse complement strand
GAAGGTGTCATAGATGGGCAAGGTCCAAAACTTAGACCTGGCAGGTCCCAGACCCAATGCGTAGTGGTCAATCGGGAGTCACAAATTATCCTAAACCGAAGCAAAATTAGTGGGTCGACAAACGGACTGAGAAATCTTGATGTGCCATTGTGATAAGAAGATAGTATAAGAATTTGCAAATAATAACTTATGACTATAGGATACACAAAATGACAGAAAATTCATGCACCGCAGGCAAAAAATTTTTGAATTCAGAGATCAAACACCAAGGAAGTGGAGTGAAAATAGCGCCGCAGGCGAAAATCTTTAATCTTATGGTAAAAGATTTACAGAATCTGCACAAATATGCAATCATGTGCTCAAATCCATGCGTAGTGGTCCGGATTGGCCTTGCGTAGTGCGTAGTCCTCCCAGAATAGAGGGTTGGATTTGCCAACCCTTGCCAACCCTATGCCCATCTATGGAAGGTGTTCAAGATGTGCCGAGACAACCTGATCAAGAGTCCGTACTTTGAGACGCGTTTGAGCGAAGTCTGGAACAAGGAAGAGCGAAATTCCGACGGCGATATACAGCTATTTCTGGACAGAGACCCGCAGTACTTCAGATACGTCTTGAATTTCCTGACGGACTATCCCATTAGACCGGGTGTGATGCTTCAGATGGAGTTTCAGATGTTCAAATTGAAATTGCAATTTGCAGGCCACACTTTTAGAAGGCGCCGAGTTGCGTGGCTGCGTGGACGCCGAGCTTCGATTCTTCGGGCTGCCGCCTCTCCAAGAGGCTGAACTGATCGGCCAGCAGTTGCACGGTCGCCATTCGTTCGCCATTCAATAGTTCCTACTAGCCACCGAATTCTGAATTACCCTTCGTTCGGAAGTTGCAGAGTCACCTCCGCCGCCTTCGAGCCGAGATAGTTGCAAGCGGTATCGATTCCGATTTGTTACTGAGGACTCGGACCTATCGGAGGAGTTCGAGTTCTCTGAAGCCGACATGGAGCGGTAGCCGAGTCTGTCATTGCGACACATGTCACAATGGAACCACCTCGTGTGTTTCAGGTGTCGCGGCAGTCGCTTCTTCGAGCTGCTTGCACACCCGACGGCCGTCACCCTGCTTGAAGGCGTGGTCCAAGTTCCGTGCCCTAAAGACGCGAAGTTGCGTCGCACTCGCATCCGTGATAGCAGATATTCCGATTTCGCCACTGTACACCAAGTGGTCGTTCAGCACATGATGCAGCTGCAGCGACACGGCGACGCCGCTGGCAGCCTTCTGCAAGGGAAAGGCGTGCAGTGGCAGGAGGTGGGCAACGCCGCCATGGAACTGGGCCTGGAAAGGGCCGTGGAAGTCGCTGCCAAACAGATCGAGAGCGCTCGACTTCCAGCGGGTTCAGTGAACTGGAGAGGCTACTGAAGAGGATCTTTCGCGATAGCGATGGCGTCGCAATTGAATTACTTGCAGTGTCCGTCGGCGACTTTGTTCTTTCTTCCGGTGTTCGCGTTCGCGTAGCGCAGTAAGCCACGATTTCGCTTGCACTTGCATTAACGCACCTGTCGCATTTGTTGGCGGCCCTGAGTTGAGATTACAGAGATTGATTTTCTCCTTTGGTGAATTGATTTCAATACTTCGCTTTTCGCTACGCTCCATATCGATCGCCAAATTGCTTCGATCTTTCGCTGAATTTCTGTTGATCCGCGTCGATTATTTAGCATGACCGAGTTCCGTATACAGTTGCGAGCTTCCTGTCGATCTGTTAGACCTTTCCTGTCGATTCCTGTCGATCTGTTAGAATGCTGTGTCACGATTCTTGGGTCGGGCTGTAGTGTCATCGCTATACTACGTGTTTCTGTACTTCGTGAACCCGCTGAACAGTACCTACTGGTGATGAAATCGCGCGCAACAAACAACACCCTTTTCCCTTTTGAGAAAGATCGCAGAGTCATCGTCTCACAAAGCTGCAGTTACAGTACTTTCCATAGCCCAGCTTCTGCCAGTAGGATTTGTCCTTCTGCCGTAGCTTGTCACCCCGCTCCACACAGGTTGCTTCGCAGATGGGGTCGAATTCGCTGCAGTTGCATCCTTCTTTCGACTTCTCCTCCAGATATTTGGTGAAGTGGCCCTCCAGCCAGTCTTTGGTGTACGGGAATTCGGCGTAGTAGCGACACAAGGACCACAGTTTGCAGCTGGCGCCGCAGTTGAATTGTGGAAAGAGGTGCTGGTTGTAAATGGTGCAGTCGCGCTTGACGTCGAAGTCGCTGAATGGATTGCTTTGTTTGTGGCACAGGAGTGACGAGAAATTTGCGTTGATGTCGAGAAGTCATCGCTGCCACATGATAGAAGTGTTTGTGCCATATCGAGGGCATCACTCACCCCTCTGCAAAGGCCCAAGTCAGGCCGATTAGAAGAACGAGGATTCTTGGCACCATCCTTCCAGTTGTCACTCTCGCCACTGGCAGCATGTTGTGACACATTTCTCGCGTTTTGACGAGTCTGATCTCCCCACAACAAATTTCCTCTCACGAAAACTGCGGACGTCGCGCCGTTTTGCGTCAGAGGGCGGAATCGGTCGCATCAATTCAATTGGACAGCGAGCTGTCTTGGCTCTAACAACGACGGTGTCATTCACAGGCGAACGGCGACCGGTTGCGTGCGTGCGTCGTGCCTCTGTTTGCTTTTGGCGAAGAGACGATGGGTGCATGCGTCATATAACGAGCGAATTCCCTGGCAAGTCGTCGTCCTCAACTTTCTTTCACGCGCGCACGCTAGACGTCCTTTCATGGGGAACAACAGCGATGGCATATGGGAATCTTGCAAGCGGTGACAATAGCCTGACGAGACGACACTACTGAACTTTCTGTCAAAGAAAAGCTTAGAGCGGAACTACTGGATAGCAGCGCACAAGCTTAACAGAGGATGCCATGTGTTACAGTTGCCGTGTCACACACAGTGCTTGAAGCAGTTTCTATTTAACCTTTTGCAATCGGAATCGTCTCGTTTATTCAATCCCATTCGGCGTCCCTACTGGTGTTTCTGGTGTTTCTGTTGCTTCCTTGGTTCTCATCTGAAGGCGCCACAATAGAGTACTGTACCGGGTGTTTCGAAACTCCAGACCCCCCCCCCCCCCTCCACAGCTCGCTGTGTGAAAGCTAGGTAGCAAGGTCATACTTTCACACATTATACGTTAATGTCTTCACAACTCGGATGCAATAATTCAGCACTTTATCTTAACCCATGCGCAAATGCGGGCGCGAAACGCAAAATCGGTCGCGCTTGCTCTTCCTGCTCCTGGAGGCCATCGCCATGGAGAAGAGGGGCGCCACCAGCAGAAGCATGATAGGCTATCCAACTTTGATTGTTCACTACGCAAGATTGCTGCGAGGTACGAAAGTCGTTCTAGCGTCATTTTAAAGCTTATTGGGTTCCCTTTCAAATGCTAATTTGCCAGCCGCAATAGAATGTCCCACGCGCGAGCCGCAGCCGCCCAAAGGTGTCTCGGTCGTTAATTTTGACCGATTTTGCGTTTCGCGCTCGCATTTGCGCGTGGGTCGAGTTAGAGTGCTGAATTTTTGCATCCGAGTTGTGAGGACATTAAGGTATAGTGTGTGCAAGTGTGGCCTTGCTAGCTTTTACGCAGCGCCACGCGGAGGGGGGTCTGGAGTTTCGAAAGACCCGGTACAATAGCTCCGCAATGGACAAATGGGAGCAAGTAGCCTACTGTAGTGACACGTTTTGACTAAACCTGAGAACGTTACCTACCTCCAGAGGACGCTTTGTCCATTTCCTCCATGCGAGCTTTGAGTGCGTCGATGATCGACATCTGCGGCTTTGCTGCTCCACCACCACGCCCACACTGTAGGCACCATGGCACCAGTTACACCGTTAGATTTCTGCGATTTCTGAGAAGAATTTCGAAAAAAAACGTCCCACTCCAGCTTGTCTTTGAGACGACGAACCAGCCACGCTCTGTTTCGGCGGCGGTCGATTCTGCTTCGTCTTCCTCAGATGATCCATGACGGCTTTAGGACTTCCCAGGGCGTTCAGCTCCTGCAATATGCAGCAGACGTCATGTGTAAGCAGATGAAGCTCAGTACATGGAAGTCGCTCACCGATGCAAAGCACGGCCCGCTTGATTTGGGGGTTGTATTGGCGCTTTTAGTCTTTGTCCCATCGGCAACCGCAGTTGTCGTCATTTGCCGCGGCGGCTTCTGAACAGAAGGGAATGACGCAATTTTCTCGACCAACTATGAAGTGAAGCTTAGTCTCACGCCCGGCGGTGGTGGTGGTGGAGGTGGGGGAGGGGGAGAAGCGACGGGACCTCTTGCGATTGGGGGAGGCGGTGGCGGAGGAGCTTTCCTTCTTCGTTGTTCAGAAGCTACTGTTGGCATTGGAACCTGAAACGACTTCAGCAAACAGACAGTTAGAAGAATACTCTTTCAAAAGAGATTAAAGGGCACCTTGGACGGCGTGGGCAGTGGCTTGGCTGTGGAGGTCACATTGTTTGATGGTGACACATTGCCTTTTGGAGGAGTCGGCGGCGGAACCGCCTTGCAGTTGAGGTTCTTTGTTGCCGCCGCTGCAAATAACTAGAGTCACGTAAGCATTAAATAGGTGCATTACATGGCTTGAAGCAGGTACAGATGGTAGATTGCCAAGCCAGCAAAGTTCAAATGCAAACCGCTCTTCTGAGGACCACTCTTCTTCAGAATTTGAGAGTCCCTCTGCTCCGCTTGAATCTGGTGCAGCACTTCTTCCGCCCCTCCCATCTCGTCGACAATCAAGGAGATGACACGCTGCTCCCTCTCCCCTTTTGCGCCAACAGCCTCCATTATGGCTCGAATGGTGGCGTCGTCGCTGTGGCACCAGGTGGCGCCTTCTTCAGCGCCGATTCCAACGTGCGCGGCATGCCTGCGAGCAACGACATTGCAGATAAAAAGTTTCACAAAAATTTCGTGAACAAGCAAGGAGAATAGGAAAACATCTCAAGCACTGATAGGTGCTCCTGATCGGAGCGCTGATCTTTGGTCGCTCCTTCTCCTTCTTTCGCGACCAGGTGGAGAACTTCCCCTTTCCCCTAGGAGACTTGGGACTTTTCTGACCACTGCCACCATCCATTGTGTCATCGGACTGGACGGGCACTGACAAGAAAAGCAGGCCGACTTCCTTTCCTAATGGAGGAATCGTTGCTGACACTGCAATTGCAAGTGGATTGCAGTTGCTGCTGGGATGGCTACTTCAGTAGCAGTTAATATCCATGTAAATCAATCATCAATCGATTAAGTTTCAAGTATATTACCAATCAATTAATTCAAGTCAAGAAGACTCGCCGTTCTTCGTCTGCAGGAGCCGTCGCGTTGCCTGATGAAAAGTGGTCGCTTCCACGAATTCAGCGAACTGTAATCCATATACGGTTTCAAAAGTTTGAAACGTGTACATGGTCGGCTGCGCTGATGGTTGCAGTTCGAAGCCAGCAGATCTGAAATGTGGTTTGAAAATTGTGGCTTGAAAGTTGGTGGATTTGGTCTCACTTCAAACAAGTTTCTAAAGAATTCGATTTACATTCGCTCCTCCCAGAGAATCCCCAGTTTGGCGTCGACGATTCTGATAGAGTACGTGCGTTGAGAGCAATCCTTCACAAGACACGCAACCCCCTCTACAACGAGTTCCCACTCCTGTGAATCGTTTCCGGTTAACAGCCAGGCGACACCGCATGCCAGAGACTGAAATTACAGATTGCATGAGCCTCTAAAGAAGGTAATACCTACATGAGAAATAGAGGGGGGGGGGGGGGGGGGTGAGAAGCACAGAATCGCGTAGAATTACTGTACTTACATACAGATGTGTACACATACAATTCTGAGTGGATCGAACAGAAACACTCACGTAGGAACCCTGACTCAGGAAATGAAAGATTTTTCGGTTTTCATCTTCAGTTAGCAGCACTGAGCCTACATTCTTTTGCTCGTCTTGCGTCTCTCTGGCAGCGTTTCATACAACAATTCATTTTAATTGTTGTATAGTATAGTATAGTATGGGCCGAGAATTTTGCATTGTTGTATAGTATAGTATTGTATAAAACTCCGAAATGAATTGTTGTATAGTATAGTACAGCATGGCCTTTGGAATTTCAATTGTTGTATTGTACAACAATAGGAATTGTTGTACGGCAAATTGGAAGTGGCTGAATAATGTCACCTAAGTGTAAGATTTCAGATTTGAAAATTAAGCATAGCCGTACAATTCAGTAAAAAATCAACCTCCAAACGGGCCAAATCATTACAGAAACACAGGACTTGTAACCATACTTGAGTTTTGGAAGCCGCCTATGCAACGTTTTGTTGCATACAACTCCGCAATATTAAACAACATTGCGTTGTTGTATAGGATCGAATTGTTGCATAGTATGTTATAGTATGCCAAATCTGACATCAATTGTTGTATAGTATAGTATTGTACAACAAATGCCCAAGGAATTGTTGTATAGTATAGTATGCTATACTATAACGTACTATACAACTATACAACAATGCATTGTGGTATTGTATGAAACGCTGCTCTCTGGTTTGCTTTGAGACCGAAGGCAACACAACCTCCCAAGGCATTATAGGTAGGTTATTAATAACCAGGCGATTGTTTATGTACTCAATTGGTAGTTACTAGTTTACTAGTTACTACAATAATATGAGATGGCAATGGCGAAAGACACAAGGGTTTCTGCAATCCAGTCCAGTCATGAAGAAGTCTTTGATGCGACCGAACTGATGCGTTTGCCTAGGTGATTCAGACCACCGCTTGGCTTTTAGCAAGGTGATGTACTGAAGCGATCATTGGCAATAGCCGTGCGAGCGCGCATGTAGCCCACCACCTACTTTGCTTGCACTAACAAGCAAATCTATCCGAACGATGACATTCAGGGTTAGCGACAACCTGGCACTGAACTGAACAGCAAGCATACCTGAACCAAATGCTACATTTGTATGTACCTACTACAGTATGTAGAGCCTACCGCCTATTCGATTAAACAGGTTCTTCGCATAGAGGAAACGTCATCATTCACACCGGATCTACGTAAGCTCAACACTATGATAGCTTCGCCTTCATTGATCACCGCAAATGCAAGCAGCTTTGTGACGGCTTAGCTAGCCAGGGTGTTGGAGCTCGTTGCTCATTTGCTGTCAACCGTCTCCTTAAAAGAAGGTAGGGATTTCAGTGCGTTTTGTTCAATGTGCCCGTCACAAAAGGGAAGTGCAAAAGGCGTCACCACGTGCGGCCGCCGCCATCTCCCTCTCCTTCAGGCGCGCCTTCAAAGCGTCAATGATCGACACCTGCGGCGCCGCTCCGCCTCCGGGAGAACTTGCACCGCTCAAAGGGCTCTGAATGTGCCGCAAACCAGGCGTGAAACCGAATTTGGAGGAATGCGATAATTGCTCTGCTCACCCGATGGCCTTGTCCAGGCGACGGCGGTGCGGACAGATTCCGCTTAGGACTCGGAGGAGGTCGATTCTGCATCTTCTCTCTCAAATATGCGAGCGCGCCCTCGGGGGATTTCAAAGCGTTCAGCTCCTGCAGAAAACGCGAAGGCAAGTCGACTGTCAAACCACGATAGCTGACAGAAACGTTGAAGCCGACCTCTGCGAAGCTCGGCCTATTGGACTGAACGCTTCCAGCGGTCGCCGTCTGGTCTCCAGCTTCGGCTCTCGGTGTCTTCTGCAGCTGCAGCGGCCTCTGAAGAGCCAAGCATACTATGGCGCGGGGGGCTTCAAGTTAGTGGATGTATCCTGTTGCACTTACAGGCGTTGGCCTCAGCGTCGTTGGCGGCGGTGGCGGAGGAGGAGGTGGTGGAGGGGGAGGGGCTCCAGTTGGTGGAGGAGGAGGAGGAGGTGGAACGGAGACGATAACTGGAGTTTGTGCTGAAACGCTTTCAGTGGTTGGTGGAGGTGGTGGAGGCGGGGCAATTGGAAGAGGGGGAGCTGGAGGAGGAGGAGGAAGACGAGGAGTTTCAGTGGCAGGAGGAGTAATGACGACATCGGGCTGTCGGCAAACATCTGACGGCACGGGAACCTGAATCTGAACAAGCTTCCACTGCAAAATCAGTTTAATAACAGCACACGACGCCATAATATCTTTGTTTGTACCTTTGGCTCATCTGGTGTCGCTGGTGCGGAAGCCAAGCCCACGGCCGTGCTTGACGACTGGACAAGCACTGAAGCAGTAGCGGTTGACTTCACTGGAGTGGTTGGCGATTTCGCCACTGGTGATGGAGGCCCTCTCCTGTGCAGCGACTTGAAGGGTTGCGGCGTCAACACTTTGAATATCGTCGGAGTTGTCGATGATTTGGTTGTTGGCGAAGCGCCATTTGATGGAGAATTGGTGGATGCAGATGTCGAGCTGGTGATCTTTGTGGGAGTCAGCGATGGACTCGATTCGGGTGGTATTTCAGTGGTCGGTGACTTGAAAGCGGCAAATTGCGTCGATTTTGATGTAGGGGGCGCGCTCTTTGGTGGGTGATTGACAGGCACGCATGCCGGACTGCTGAGCTTCTTTGTTGGGAAGTTTGGCGTGTCAGGTTTCGGGCCCTTTTCTGGCGATCGCAGCGTCACAGACGCCGAGGAAGTGTAGGTTGTAGGAGTCGGCAGCGACACCTTTCGGTCGCTGACTTTCTTCGGTGTCAGAAACGGTGAAACACCTAAAACGGATGCATAATCTGAGAGTTTTGATAGTCTTGTCTGTCCAGCAAAATGTCCAGCATTGTTATCAAACCTCGTCTTCGCGCCGAAGGCGACCGCTGCTCGGCGATTATCGAGTTCCGCTGCTCCACTTGAATTTCCCTCAGCACTTTCATCGCCCCACCCATTTCCTCGACGATTTTGGCTATTTCTTCATGGTCTGTCTCGCTCCTGACTCCCATTGCCTCCATAATGGCAAGAATGTTGGCGTCGTCCGACCGGCACCAGTTGCGTTGGCCCTCTGACTGGGCTCCCACGTGAACGTCATGCCTGCCAGTGATAAGTGGTAGAATTGTGACCACTGACAATCTCAAAGGTTCAAAGGTTAGGTCGGGGTCGGAGCACTGACGAGCAATGGCTACTTACCTACATACCATTTCAGTCAATGATCTGAAATCATCTCAACTTTGCCACTGGCATTCTTAGGTTACGTTATTGCCAAACTATCTACATTTCAATAATTGGGCAGAGATCTACTCAATTGGCCATAGTCATATAACAAACTGCAAGGCCAGGTGCCGCCACAGATCAACAAGCCATCTACCGTACATATGTGCCATTTCAGCCTACCACCTCACCTGACGGAGCTCTGAAGTGGAGCGCCGATCTCCAGCCTGTCTTTGTCCTTCCTCCTGGTCAAACTGTTGAATTTCTCCTTCCACTGAGGGATCGGCGACCTTGGCGATTTCGGACTCCTTTCCACCGACTCGTTGCTGCTGCTTTTGTAGACTGTTGAGAATGGTACGGTAAGACTTGTCTTGCCGCCCTCGTTTCGAGTTGGACTTGGACTGACGGCCCTTCTCAGAGGAAGACTGGTGGGAGCTGGCGCTGAAGGATTATATTCTGTGACACTCTCAGAAGCCTCTGAAACTCTCTTGACTCACCACTGCTCTTCCTGTGAAGAAGGCGTTTCGTGGCCTCATAGAAGGACGTTGCCTCCGCTTGCTCTGCGAACAGTAGACCGTAGACGGTGCCTTTGCTTTGGAATGTGTACAGGGTGGGCTGGGCGCTTGCACGCAACTCAAAACCGATTGGTCTGCAAACGGATATCGCCAAGTTAAGCGTTCCATTGAAGTCAAGTTCCATTGCGCCAAGTCAAGTGTAGCGTTCCATTGAAAGCGTTGCGCATTCTTTAGAAACCCCAGCTCACAATCTCTCCTCCCAGAGTGTGCCCTTCGCAGGGTCGATGATCTTGAGGGAGTAGGCGTTTCCAGCGTTGCTCTTGACGAGGCAGGCCACCCCTTTCTCCACGACGTCCCACCCCTGATTGTCATTGTCTGTCACAAGGCGGACGACGCCGCAGGCCAATGACTGAATGAGTATGTACCGTAAATCCCCCAATAAGCGCCCCCCCCCTCTCCAATAAGCGCCCCTCCTAGAGGAAGGTTGAGAAAATAAGCGCCCCCCTTCCAATAAGCACCCACCTTTTGTTAGTACCTCCAGTACTAGCACTACAACATGTGTTCTGTGACCATTCCTAAAATCCTAACACAAGATTGGGCTACATATGACAGCACTACTAGGTACTAATTGTAGGTATTATTGATTACTGATCAAAAGCTATGCAGTTTCAGTCTAAAATCTGTGCAGATGTGGGCAAAAAATGTAACAACAACGGGGAATTTTGGTGAATTTGGCTCTCTTGAGCGGCTGAGTTAATAAGCGCCCCCTCCCCTCGAATAAGCGCCCCCCCCCCCCTCCAATAAGCGCCCCTCCTAAAGGTACATTGTAGTTTGGAACAAGCTGTTTTAAAAAAGTTGAGTTGTTTTATTAATACAGAGTGGTTTGTGAGTGTTTTAAAGTGGAAGAGTAAAAGAGTGGAAACTTTTGTAAAGTGTTTCGAAGCCTTTCCGATATGACGCGCGCCCGCCCGGAGTCCACTATTCATGCGCTACTTCTGACACTCTCCTTTCTGAGGGGTTCTTGCAAGGCAACATTGGGATCGCCCGGGATTAATTTTTTCAGCAAGACACACGCATTTCTGAGCGGTTGTTGCAAGGCAACATTGGGATCGCCCGGAATTAATTTTTTACAAGACAAAGTTGTTTGCAAGACAAGGTTTAAAAAAACAAAAGTATTTCTTTAGGAATGACCGTTCAACTGCCTCAACGTAAGCTTTCAAACGGTCGAACGAATGCCGCTCTACAACGTAAGACGAGCGAGTTAGGGCCCATTTGCTGTTTGAACCTTTGAGTTACTGTAGCTTGCCAAATTCAAACTTTCGAATCTCGACTTCTCTTAACGGAATGATTATTGTGACGAAACCTATTCAACAAACTCAAGATCGTCTCTCTACGACGAAAGACGAGCGAGTTAGAAAAGTTTTGCGTTTTAAACTCTTGGATTACTCTAGCTCGCGATATTCAAACTTTTGAGTTTCGACCAATAGAAGAACAAATGATCAGTGAGTCAAGAGCTATCCAGCAACACAAGATCGTCTCTCTACGACGCACGCTGAGCGAGTTAGAGCGATTTCTATGCTAAAAACGCGAGAATGTCGCTTTTCGTGGTGCGTGTTTGCGCAATTAACAAATTCTTCACGCCAAGTGAAAGAGCACGTCGAGAAATTTTAGTTGACCTATCGCACGGCGCTCTACGACGTAAGACGAGCGTGTTAGAACCGTTTTGCGTTTTGGACTTTCAGGTTACTGTAGCGCGCGCAATTCAAACTTTTGAATTTCGACTTCTCTTAACGGAATTATCAGTGTGCCGAAACCTATTCAACGAACTCAAGATCGTCTCTCTATGACGGAAGACGAGCCAGTTAGATAAGTTTTGCGTTTTAAACCTTTGGGTTACTGTAGCTCCCGAAATTCAAACTTTTGAGTTTCGACCAATAGAGAACAAATGCTCAGTGAGTCGAGAGCTATCCAACCAACCCAAGATCATCTCCCTACGATGCACGCTGAGCGAGTTAGAGCGATTTCTGCGTTAAAAACGCGAGAATGTCGCTTTTCGTGGTGCGTGTTTGCGTAATTAAGAAAAGGTTTAATGCCAAACGAAAGAGCACATCGTGACCTTTTAGTTGACCTATCGCACGCCGCTCTACGACGTAAGACGAGCGAGTTAGAGCCGTTTTCCGTTTTCACCTTCGGGGTACTGTAGCGCGCGAAATTCAAAGTTTTGAATTTCGAAACCTCTTAGCTGAATGATCAGTGAGTCAAGACCTTTCCGTAGAGCCCAAGATCGCCTTCCTACGACTTACCAACGCCGAGATCTGAGAGCGTGACGGACGGACGGACGCACGCACGCACGATAAGCTCTCGTAGGGGTTCGCCCGGCTGAGGCCGGGCGAAAAAATAAGCGCCCAGGTCGCTTATTTGAGGATTTACGGTATGCTGACGTACCTCATTACAAATCAAATAAGGTTAAGTATATCATTTGATCCAGAGATTACATCAAATTTTCTTCTCAACGAAATAAATTCAAGAAGAAATATGACTGCACATGTGAGCCCTGCTCAAGACGCTGGAAGATCTTCCGGTTCTCCTCTTCTGAAAGTAGAACCGAGCCTGTGTTCTTCGGACCACTTTGAGTGTCTGTCTGAACAGAAGGCACAACTTCCCAAGACATCTTATATTTGTCGAGCCAAGATAAGGTAGGCACGTCTTAGAATCTAAGTGTAGCCGTTCCGTGCACAGCGCAAGCCACTCTCAGAGAGCGCAGTTGATTCAGCCATGAAAGAAGCCGTTTGAATGGCCTACTGTCGGTGATTCTCTTTCTGGTTGCCTATTGGACTTTCTAGGCTTTCATCTATCATTGTGGAGCAAGCGAAGATTCACCTCTCTCTCAAGCTTGTTGCTGCTGAGCTCAGTTGCAGGCGCTACCCTTTTGTTTCGGTAATATGCACTAACGTTGCAGCGCAAGGGTTGGTTGTTCACGTGATAACGTCTGTCAGCAGTGCCGTGTATTAAGGCGAAGCAATAGAATGCTTGGAAACCTGCAAAAGATTGCGAGCGTACTTCGCTAACTGAATTACATTGCGCTGCCTTTGATCGTCACATAAATCCTTGATTGGGCGACGTAGTAAAACATTTACACAAGAATATCAAAACATAATCACATCTCTGTAAAATAGAGGATTTGTACTGGACTACACAACGAGTTCATCCACATCAGACGTCGTCGTAGGGAAGCCGGACGAGCGCGCCGTTGTCCTCCAACACGACTTGAGGTGAGGCACATCCAGTATGGAAGAGGATTCCGTTGGACACTCTCCCTTCCAGCTTGGAGTTGGCGCGAACGGACAAGCTTGCGAAGCTCCTACTGTCTGAATGTGTATTGCTCTGCTTGACTTTCAAGTTCTCGTGCCAAGGTATATATGTACATACTACATATACACAGGTACTGAAACAAAGCATCATGCTTAAGCGAAACCTGGAAACCTGCGCTGCTGTCGACAGTGGCGTCCACCTCGCGCGCTGTCAAGTCGTCGCTCATCACCATGGAGGAACCCCCGACGTTGAAGATGGCGTTACGACAGGAGCCCTTCAAGTGCACGACGCCGCCCAAGGCCATCACTTCCAATTGGTTTTGTGGAGAGTCGAAAGCAAGGCTGACCCTCGCTTGCTCATCTAGAACTTGCCAGTATCTCAGGGTATAGGTATTCCGAAGAGAGAAGAGCGGAAGGTAGCGACAAACTCACGAGTTTTCACGAAGAGGTCGCCCTCGAATCTCTGGTTCCCTTTGTGCGCCACGATCCCACGTGTTACTTCGAGTCTGACCAACGCTGGTATGGTGATGCGAACGATTGGGTAGGTACACCTCCTACCCACTTTGCATTTAAATTCAATGCGGCAACCACCGCAACCTTGCGGATGATCCAACTTCACTTTCAGTGTGCCCCCTTCGACCTTAAACTTTGCCTAGAGTCTGATCTTGCAATGACACCCACAAAGTCAAACTCACCACTGTGACAATGTATTCGGTCCAGTTAACGTCCGTAGTTAAAGTGATGTTTTCACCGAAGTCACCTCTGGTGACTTCCAAAATGCTTGACTTTGGAGCGTCGAATTCAACTTTGTCAAACATATTCAATCCCGCTCGCTGCACAGTTTGATCTATACCCTCGCCTTCGACAGGCATTGCTGAACCAAAGTTGTGTTGTTGCGTACTAAACGCGCAGCATTGCCAATAGGCGTTTGCCTCAAGCAGTTAGTTTGCATTGCGGTTTTGGGTGTCATACGACTACTGTGCTTGAACGACTTTTTACTGTGCAGAATTTGGAGCACGTTCATTGCAACATAGCGTTTTCGATTAGACTCCTTGCGTTTATGTTTCTTCTTTATGTCAGGTACACCTACATACATACCATACGTCTAACTGCGACGGCATGTGGAGAGGGTGGAGGGGGGAGGGGAGTTAAAACACCCTTGAGCGCGCACCCGTTGGTCGCTTGCGCTTACAACGTATGGTACATTGTGTAGCCTTGTCAGCCAATTGATACTCAAAATCAGGATCGCAAAACTCACTTGTCTTCCCGACTGAAGGATAGCAAGCTTGAACCGCAGACATGGTAATCAGCGTGCAAACGGCGGATAGTTCGAATCGAATCGCCATATTTACTGTTTGGGCGGCACCAATGCGGTTCAGTGAAATGTCATTGAAGACGGTCGATAGGGCGTTTCGGGGAGAATGGGATAAGACCAGACCGCATACTCTTATCAGTTCGAAAGTCCTGCAGACTTAAGGACTTTTGCACCCCCATGCGATGGGCTGCGGCAGATGCCGAAGTGCCTACTGTGATGACAGTGTACCTCCATTTTGGTTGGGTCGCTCGTTCGTCATACACACGCATCAGTTCGGGTCAACATCAACTGTCAAAATGCTGATCAATCCACAGAAGAGAGGACGACTTACTTCCCAGCCACAGTAACAGATTGAATACCATTGAAAAGGCGTGAAAAGAACGCTGAAAAGACGTGGCATTAAGTACAACGACAAAACTTCTCTACCCCTTAACTTTAGTAGGTGGTCGGATGACAGTTATACGGCAGAGCAATCATACGTTATGTACCACCAACGGCAACGGGTCTACAGTCGCGAGCAGCGCAAAGCACAGGTGCACAGGTTATACGTACAGTATTCGAACGGACTACTGTTCTTCTTTGGCTGTCAGCAACCACCTAATGCTCAGTTGCGCGTTATCATGCTTCTTCACCAGGTCCGCAAAGAAGCGCACTCTACCACCACTGCGCGCCACAACACAACTAACAACCACAACGATTCACTGCGGCATTGTAGAGACAGAGTTAAGCTAACCTGTTGTTTGCGCACGAATTGCCGCACTGATAGTCGCCTGCGCCGAAAGTCGGCACAAGGCGCTCAAAAATTTTTAACAGCGGCGAAGTCGGCGAGGGGTGTAGGGAGCGTCGTCGAAAGCGTTTGCCAGCGATTATCTTCACGAGTCCACTGCTCCACGGTGTTTAGATACTCCTCCTCCAACGATATGCCTCCAATAGCCAGTAAAGTGCCCTTGAACTCGACCAGTGCGAAGTAGGCTCGTTCTGTATTCATTGAGACAAAAGAGCTCCATCGGCCACTGGTTACATTGTACTTCCAACAAGTGTTGCGCACGTAGTCAACATCGTTCTGGAAAGTCGAAAAGAACGCTTTTACACAACTGACTAACAGAAACTGGAATTAAATTACGGTGCATTGAAACTTACGGTCAAATAGCCGCCGCAGACGACCACAAATGTCGAAGCGTCGATGTCTATAACAGCTGCACCTGCAGCCATCTTATCCTCAGTCATGGACGTCATGTTTTCCCACATTGCCTTGGCATAGGTGAATCTGTTCATTCTATTGGAATAGTCGCGACCCTGCGATTTGGCCTCTCTGTAGCCTCCGATGACATAGAGATCCTCGCCTATTACAAGACCAGCAGCACTTTTCGCCTTGAATGGCAGCTCGTCTGGAGTCGGTTCGTCGCCACTGAAGGCTTCACAAGTAGCCAAGACAATTCTAAGTGAAGGGGAGCCGCCACAGAAAATGAGTTGACCACCTGAGACAAATACGTACATAGAATATTGGGGTTTGTGGTAGTCATTCTAGTCGATCAAATCACATGATTGCTGGGCAGTATGTTGCCACGACAGATGATTTGTGCAAGCAGTGGCTAAACCAGGGGTAACCATAAAAACTGATCTAGTTTCAGTTTCAGTTTCAGTATCAGTATTGGTTTTTATTTTAGTTTCAGTATCAGTTTCAGTTTCAGCAAAAGAATATCTCGAGTTGCAGTTTCAGTTATTGAAACTGAGTTTCAGTATTAAGTATGCTGATCGCGGCTGTAAAGCGTGCATGTAATCTTGCATGGATGCGTTGCTGAGTTGCTGATTACCATACATAGTGTGCATTCCAAGTTACTTCGTCATTGTCAATAAGCAATGCGCCAAATCAACCTAAGATAAGCCAAACATGTGCCTCAAATACTGATTTTGAAACAGAAACTATAGTTTCAATAGTGCGCACTGAAACTAGTTTCAGTATGGCACCAATACTGATTCTTTTTGTGGAGTTTCAGTTTCAGTTTCAGTTCAAATATGGTTGGAAAGTTTAATTTCAGTTTGAGTTTAAGTTTCAGTATAGTTATTAAAACTGAAACTGAAACTGAAACCAGCTTCAGTTTCTATGGTCACCCCTGGGCTAAACAAGTACTCACCCAAGACAGCTGCAATATGGCCGGAACGAGCAGTGGTCATACTACGACCGGGAGTGGCAAGCTTTTGGAATGGCAATGGCAAAATCTCAGTCGTATTCAGGTAATGGTTCCCCTCAGCGGTCACCACGCATCCACCGGCCACAACCACCTGTCCATCAGGCAGTCTAGTCGCAGAGTGGGATTGTCTCCTCTGCAGCAGTGGTGCTAGAAGTGTGCTGACCTCGCCATTCATTGGATCGAAGAAGTAGATACTGTTCAGGGTCGTTGAGTCGTTCATCGCTCCGCCAATCAGATGGACGCCTTCTGAAACCAAGACTGTCACAGCAACTGGAATTCTAATCACAGCTGAATGGAAAGTGAGTCACCAACCAGCGAAGACTGGTGGAGCCATTGTCACGGTTGTTGAGGTAGTAGTTGACAATGTGGACGTGATAGTATGTGCAGTGGTCGTAGTGAGGCCCTGAGGCTGCGACATAGGTTCCTCCTCTGTTGTCTCAGTTGAACTGTTTACAGTGGGCCTATTAGTTGTTGCTGGTGGAGGCTTAGTTGGCTCTGCAAAGCAAGACCATCTGACATGCGATAATTGCTTGCTTTCACGTCAGTTTCTTCACCTGTTCTCCCTGTGTCGCCAATGATCAAGGCAATGGAAATACCGGCGCTGACGAGCAACAGCACTGCGATCAGCATCGCTGCAGTGATCAGTGGACCCGGCTTCCTGTGGTTGCAAGGATGTCTTCGACGAGGCGAATGAAATTTCGTTCTCAATGGCAGATGAACAATCTTCTGAGAACCGTGGCGCATCTGGTAAGCCTCTGCCAGTTCAGGCTCCAGGTCAGCTATGTGCTCATAGGCTGTCGTCAATGAGCTGCCGACTTCAGCAGAATCACCACCATTGCAGCCTGCGAAGTCAGCGTAAGTTGACTTGTAAACGGTTCCAGGTTGGTCCTTCCAGCAGAACCAGAAGTCCTCCACCAGAAAGCCTCTGGAGTGCATCATGTCAACAGTGTCCCTTTCTTCGCAATTAAATTTTAGCAACTCCTCATGACTGGCTGACTCCACTTGGTAGGAGGTGATTCCGGCATCTGGCAGTTGAAAGTAGATGGACAGACGCTCGCTGCCGTTGTTTCGTCTCTCGACGAAGTTACTGCGCGACAGCAGCGCTGTGTCCAGAACGAATCCAGTGTACTGCAGTTCACTTGCAGAGCAGATGTGATTAACGCCATTAGTACATTCTCCTGAAGAAGAGGTCGCAGCTTCGCTCATGGTCTCTTTTCACTTTGGCTTCCACGAAAGCTTTGCCGCTTAGTGGAACTGTGTGGAGTGGCACTACTGCAGGGTGCGTCTAGTGGAAACACTACACGTTATCACCAAGAAGCTCGTGTAGCTTGTAGCGAAGACAACAGTTTGACGTCGAATATCTGCCGCATTTGGGATTTTGTTTGCTGATGGTGTTTTGCGAACCCTTGCCCATGTGCAGCCGACTTCTATGCAACAAACGCTACGCAGGTACATGTGTACAGTAGATACTGAAGGCGACCAACACATCACGCGCTTTAGTATAGAGCAACCTCCATCGCAATCCGAGCAACATAACGTATGTAGGCACTGGGCATGCACTGGAAACGAAATTGGAACAAACGCAATACGGCAGGCAACGAACCGCTGCGGCACGATTCTGCGCAGCTACTATAGTCCATTCAAGAAAGGCGTGCACTGGCGGTTTTTCGAGTCTGCAGACTTTATGCTTTGGGAAACCCCAATGATTTATACATTGTTGGATACCCCTGTCGGAGTGTGTTGGCGCGGTGCGTGTTTAGGCATAATCACGCAACACGCGCCGGTTTGAGGCGCGCATGAAAATTTCGAGTTTTCGCACAGGGTGGGTGATTTTGATAATTTTTACACCAGTTGTTCCACAAGGTGTCCTCATATCATATTTCAAATTTCAGCGAAATCGGTTGACTGCAGCGTTAGTTATGGCCTGCCGCGTACACCCTACTTTGGCCCAACCCAAAATGGCCAAAATCGCCGAAATCGGCCAGAGAGGGTACACTTTTTCAATAACTCAAGAGAGAAATGGTGAAATTTGTCTAAACTTTCTGTGTGTGAACTAGGATCAATTGTCTACACAATGGAACAAACCCCATCTTATTCGGTTTCGACACTCTCGAATACGACTCAATCAAATATACCCTACTTTTGGCCGAAACGACGCTTTTCGGCCTGCTGGACGGCCTCGATCTGCAATCCAGCCGAAAAGCGTCGTTTCGGCCAAAAGTAGGGTCTCTTTGATTGAGTCGTATTCGAGCGTGTAGCAGCCGAATAAGATGGGGTTTGTTCCATTGTGTAGACAATTGATCCTAGTTCACACACAGAAAGTTTTAACAAATTTCACCATTTCTCTCTTGAGTTATTAAAAAAGTGTACCCTCTCTGGCCGATTTCGGCGATTTTGGACATTTTGGGCCAAAGTAGGGTGCACGCGGCAGCTCATAACTAACGCTGTAGCCGACCGATTCCGCTGAAATTTGAAATATGATATGAGGACACCTTGCGGAACAACTGATGTAGAAACTATTAAAATCGCCCACCCTGTGCGAAAACTCGAAATTTTCATGTGCGCCTCAAACCGGTGCGTGTTGCGTGATTATGCCCAAACACGCATCGCGCCAACACACTCCAACAGCGGTATCCAACGATGTATAATTGATTGGGGATTTCCCAAAGCACAAAGTCTGCAGACTCGAAAAACCACCCAGTGCACGCCTTTCTTGAATGGACTTTAGAAACTCCCTCACTACCTCGAACATGCCAGCTTCCAACAATCAGCTTCAAATCGGACAATTCAACTCAATCGCCTCAGCGATTCTTTCCCAAGGTCGAGGCCACGGCCTTGGCGGCTCGGTCGAGACCCATTTCCAAAGCGAAGCGGCCGCACTCCTGACTGCAGCAGGCGGCCTTCAAATTGGGGCGCAGCTGCACAGCCGACGGGCCGTCCGACTGCAGCAGCAGGGCTGCCTTGACGACCGCGTGGAAATCTTGCTCCTCCTCCACTTTGCGGAAACAGCGCAACTCGAAGTCGGTCGACGTCTTCGTTGTAGATGGTCCAGGGCGGGTTCACGGGACGCGGCACGCCCATGGCGGTATAGCGCTGTCCTTCTTCCGTTTGCGTTGAGTTGTATCGCCAACAAAACACTCGCTGTTATCGTGCACTTCGATCTTTGCTGTGGAGCGATTTCTACCATCATTACAGTTTCTCGTGGCTAAAACAGCCTACCACGTCGTTAGCTCTCGTCTATTCCCAAATATAGTCATGGCCGAATCGGAGCAGAAGCAGCGCAAGGAGAAGTTCGTCTGCCTGAACGTCCGAGGCAAGCGCTACCGAATGCGCCGGTCGACCTTAATAAAGAGTCCCTACTTCGAGAGGTGCCTCAGCGAAGACTGGACCAAGAAGGACGAAGGCGAGATCTGCTTGGAGCGCGATCCGCGCTACTTTGCCTACGTGCTGAACTTTCTCACGGACTACCCCATTCGACCTGGTATGAGTACAACTACAACACCAGAGCAATGTTTGGATCGTCGTTCATCCGTCCGACGACTGTCTATATAAGGAAGTGTTTTTAGTGGGGGAGGAGCTGCGCGCCTGCGTGGACGCCGAGTTCAAGTTCTTCGGCCTGCCGTCGCTGAAGCAAGCGGAGAAGATCGGCCGCAAGTTGCACGGCGGTGGGAATTGGTTTAGAGGAATAGCTTGGTTTGACTTCGTGCGTGCGTGCGTGCATGCGTGCGTGCGTGCGTGCGTGCGTGCGTGCGTGCGTGCGTGCGTGCGTGCGTGCGTGCGTGCGTGCGTGCGTGCGTGCGTGCGTGCGTGCGTGCGTGCGTGCGTGCGTGCGTGCGTGCGTGCGTGCGTGCGTGCGTGCGTGCGTGCGTGCGTGCGTGCGTGCGTGCGTGCGTGCGTGCGTGCGTGCGTGCGTGCGTGCGTGCGTGCGTGCGTGCGTGCGTGCGTGCGTGCGTGCGTGCTTGCGAGCGAGCGGGCGAGAGAGCGTGCGTGCGAGCGTGCGTGCGTGCGTGCGTGCGTGCGTGGGTGCGTGGGGGGGGGGGGGCGGCGGGGGGGGCTTGGTTGGTCCGAATGGACGACCCCTTGCAAACAATGTTCACTCTCTTAGAAGTCGCGGAGAAAGAGGAGAAACCGAAGGAGGTTCAGAGCTTCCAGTTCGTCTTGGAATGCGATCTGAGCGGCGACGATTCCATGGTATTTCGCAGCGAGCCGTTCAAGCTCGACAAGTACAGCCGGAAACGGTGAGGCGGCTGTTGCCTTGCCGAGCACCACCAAGGGGAAGTAGAAGTTCGATTGCAGATTCGCCGGCTCTCGTCTCCTCGACATCCTCCAGAAGCCTGACCCCGACAAGGTCCAGGACGGCGTCCTCCAGATACCGTATCCTTTGGGCCAGGACATGGACGTGCCGCGTCCCGTGAACCGCCACTGGACCATCTACGACGAAGACGTCGACGACTACGAGTTGCGCTGTTTCCGCAAAGGGGAGGAGGAGCAAGATTTCCACGCGGTCGTCAAGGCAGCCCTGCTGCTGCAGTCGGACGGCCCGTCGGCTGTGCAGCTGCGCCCCAATTTGAAGGCCGCCTGCTGCAGTCAGGAGTGCGGCCGCTTCGCTTTGGAAATGGGTCTCGACCGAGCCGCCAAGGCCGTGGCCTCGACCTTGGGAAAGAATCGCTGAGGCGATTGAGTTGAATTGTCCGATTTGAAGCTGATTGTTGGAAGCTGGCATGTTCGAGGTAGTGAGGGAGTTTCTAAAGTCCATTCAAGAAAGGCGTGCACTGGGTGGTTTTTCGAGTCTGCAGACTTTGTGCTTTGGGAAATCCCCAATCAATTATACATCGTTGGATACCGCTGTTGGAGTGTGTTGGCGCGATGCGTGTTTGGGCATAATCACGCAACACGCACCGGTTTGAGGCGCACATGAAAATTTCGAGTTTTCGCACAGGGTGGGCGATTTTAATAGTTTCTACATCAGTTGTTCCGCAAGGTGTCCTCATATCATATTTCAAATTTCAGCGGAATCGGTCGGCTACAGCGTTAGTTATGAGCTGCCGCGTGCACCCTACTTTGGCCCAAAATGTCCAAAATCGCCGAAATCGGCCAGAGAGGGTACACTTTTTTAATAACTCAAGAGAGAAATGGTGAAATTTGTTAAAACTTTCTGTGTGTGAACTAGGATCAATTGTCTACACAATGGAACAAACCCCATCTTGTTCGGCTGCTGCACGTCGAATACGACTCAATCAAAGAGACCCTACTTTTGGCCGAAACGACGCTTTTCGGCTGGATTGCAGATCGAGGCCGTCCAGCAGGCCGAAAAGCGTCGTTTCGGCCAAAAGTAGGGGTATATTTGATTGAGTCGTATTCGAGAGTGTCGAAACCGAATAAGATGGGGTTTGTTCCATTGTGAGACAATTGATCTTAGTTCACACACAGAAAGTTTAGACAAATTTCACCATTTCTCTCTTGAGTTATTGAAAAGTGTACCCCTCTCTGGCCCGATTTCGGCGATTCGGACCATTTTGGGTTCGGCCAAAGTAGGGTCTACGTGGCAGGTGCAGTAACTAACGCTGCAGTCAACCGTTTTCGCTGAAATTTGAAATATGAGATATGAGGAAGTTTTGTGGAACAACTAGTGTAAAAATTATCAAAATCGCCCACCCTGTGCGAAAACTCGAAATTTTCATCGCGCCTCAAAACGGCCGCGTGTTGCCGTGGTTATCTCAACACCCGCCACCTCGCCGACCACTCCGGGTTACTGCAACAATGTATAAATCGAGTTGGGGTTTCCCAAAAGCGCGATTGCTAGACTCGAAAAACCGCCAGTGCACGCCTTTCTTGAATGAATATAGGGTTTTTCAAGGTTTTTGCCAAAAATTGCCAAATTTCGACAATTTCAAACAGCTTAAATTTCAAAATATCTTTGCGTGCAGCGTGAATGTATCGGCTGTAGTATGTGAAGTAATTCGGAACCAGTTTCAGATTTTAGCATTTAAGATATTAGGGATATTTCAAGGGTATTGTCAAAATTGCCAAATTCCGACAATTTAGAACAGCCTAAATTTCAAAATTTCTTTGCAGGGATGTATCGAGCATAGCCTGCCAAAAATTTAGCAAGTAATTTCAGATTTCGAAATTTAAGAAATTAAGGATATTTTCAAGGTTTTGTCTAATATGGCACATTTGACATTTTTAAATGGCTTGTATTTAGCAAGTCTTTTCCATGGATGTGTCGGGCATTGGGCAACGTTTGTTTTTGCCACCTATTCGATCTAAAACGGAATGTGGCAATTGCGGTCACGGTGCGGTTCTGCAATCTACAGCAACGGTACTGTACCCATCCGCATTTGTGACCCAAAAGCAAATGGCGTCGTCCCATTTAGACCCTCTTCATTCCAAAGTGAACCTGCGGCAAACAATCCTGATCCATTTATGGATCGGGGAATGGTGGCCGCAGGTTTGGAATGAAGAGGCTGAAACGAGACGCCCCTTTGGGGTCGCGGAATGTCGCGTTGCCTTGCTGTAGATTGGCAGAACCGCCGCAGTGAGAATCGCAACCATCACATTCCGTTTTATTGAATAGGTGGCAAAAAGCGACAAACTTACCGCCATGGAAAAACCTTGCTAAATACAGGCCATTGAGATGCGAATGTAAACAAAACTGAAAATATCCTAATTTCTTGAATTCAAAATCTGAAATTACTGCTAAAATTCTCGCAGCTCAAAATATTTCCCTGCAAAGAAAATTTTGAAATTTAGCTGTTCTAAATTGTCAAAATTCGCCATTTTGACAATTCGTATTCCCTAATATCTAAATGCTAAAAGCAAAACTGGTTCCGAATTACTTCACAGATCTACAGCCGATACGTCGCGCTGAGCGCAAAGATATTTTGAAATTTAAGCTGTTTGCAAAATTGTCGAAATTTGGCAATTTTTGGCAAAAACCTTGAAACCCCTACATCCCATTCAAGAAAGGCGTGCACTGGCGGTTTTTCGAGTCTGCAGACTTTATGCTTTGGGGAACCCCAATGATTTATACATTGTTGGGGGCCCCTGTCGAATTATGTTGGCGCGGTGCGTGTTTTCAGGCGTAATCACGCAACACGCGCCGGTTTGAGGCGCGCATGAAAATTTCGAGTTTTCGCACAGGGTGGGTGATTTTGATAATTTTTACACCAGTTGTTCCACAAGGTGTCCTCATATCATATTTCAAATTTCAGCGAAATCGGTTGACTGCAGCGTTAGTTATCACCTGCCACGTGTACACCCTACTTCGGCCCAACCCAAAATGGCCAAAATCGCCGAAATCGGCCAGAGAGGGTACACTTTTTCAATAACTCAAGAGAGAAATGGTGAAATTTTTTTAAACTTTCTGTGTGTGAACTAGGATCAATTGTCTACACAATGGAACAAACCCCATCTTATTCGGTTTCGACACTCCCGAATACGACTCAATCAAATATACCCTACTTTTGGCCGAAACGACGCTTTTCGGGCTGATGGGGGGGGGGGGGGTGCAATCCGGCCGAAAAGCGTCGTTTCGGCCGAAAGTAGGGTCTCTTTGATTAGAGTCCTCTATTCAAGCGTGTAATGCCGAGATGGGTTTTTGTTCATTGTGTGAGCGATTGATCCTAGTTGCACAGCACAGAAGTTTAACAAATTTCACCATTCTCTTTTTTAATTTATTAAAAAAGTGTTCCGGTCTCTGGCCGATTTGCAGCGATTTGAACATTTTGGGCCAACCCCAGGTGGCGACGCGGCGGAGCTCATTAACTAACGCTGATAAGCCAGACCGATTCCGGCTGAAATTTGAAATATGATATGAGGACACCTTGCGGAACACAGACTCATGCTAAAAACCTCAAGAAATCGCCCACCCTGTGCGAAAACTTGGAGGTCGCATGTGCGCCTCGAACCGGTGCGTGTTGCGTGGTACCCAAACACGCATCGCGCCAACTTCCAATTTCACGAGTTATCGAACGATATAATTTGGTGGGGGATTTCCCGAAGACCTGGAGCTTGCAGAGTCGAAAAATCTCCCGCGTGCACATGGAACTTCAAGCTCCTAGCTACCTCGAAACGTGCCAGCTTCGAGATCGTTGCGAATCGGACAACTCCGATCGGCCTCAGCGATTCCTTCCCAAAGGCAGCCGCCTTGGGGTGGGTCGAGACCCATTTCCAAAGCGAGAAGCGCGGCCAGGCTCCTGACTGCAGCAGGCGGCCTGGGCGTGGCGCCCGACGGGGGGCCCCGCTCCGACTGCAGCGCAGGGCCTGTCGCGTGGAAACCTTGCTCCCTCCTCCCCCTTTGCGGAAACAGCGCAAAGTTTCCTCGTAGTGAGTTGGGACGGCCTCCTTCCAGTCGTCAAGTGAGACCCGGGCAGTTTCGCGGGAAACACGGCGGCGCGTCCATGTCCTGGCCCAAAGGATACGGTATCTGGAGGACGCCGTCCCTGGACCTGTCGGGGTCAGGCTCCTGGAGGATGTCGAGGAGAACGAGAGCCGCGATGCAATCGAACTCTTGCATGGTGCCGCGCTCGGCCTCCGCTGTCCCCGTGGAGCTGAACGTGCTCGAATATGCATCGAAATGGTGCGCGCTGATGGCGTCCGAGCGAACTGAAAGCTGTGGAGCCTCCTTGGTTTCTCCTCTTTCTCCGCGACTAAGAGTGAACATTGTTGCGCGTGCGCCCCCCCCCCCCCCGCGCGCACGCACGCACGCACGCTCGCACGCACGCACGCACGCACGAAGCAAGCACGCACGCACGCACGCACCCACGCTAGCAAGCACGCACGCACGCACGCAAGCACGCACGCACGCACGCGCGCACGCACGCACGCACGCACGCACGCACGCACGCACGCACGCACGGCACGCACGCACGCACGCACGCGCGCACGCACGCACGCACGCACGCACGCACGCACGCACCGCACCGCACGCACGCAGCGCGCCCGCGCCCCCCCCCGCGCGCACGCACGCACGCACGCGCCGCCGCGCCGCGCCGCGCGCACGCACGCACGCACGCACGCACGCAAGCAATA
>JASAMZ010000251.1:25000-26051 GCA_030248115.1 Linhomoeus sp. GSCO2_2 | reverse complement strand
TGTAGCACTTGGTTCGGTTAAGCCCTGCTCGGTTAGAGTTCGACATTGCCAAGGTGCCAAGTTCTAAGAACGGGTTCACGTGTGCTCCTGGTGTTCATGGATACGTTCACTCGTTGGCCTGAAGTTATGCCCTTCAAGAAAGAGCCAACGGGGAAGGAGGTTTGGGTGGCATTGGCGGAGTTGGTTGTTGCTAGACATCGGTTACCGACGCTGTTCCATTCAGATAGGGCGAAGAATCTCTTAGAAGGACGAGACGTTCAGACCTATTGTCAGCAACACAACATTTTGACAACGACGCCTTTGTCTCACGTCCCTAGGTCTCAGGGTGGAGTTGTGCGGTTCCAGTAGTCGCTGGATGGGATTTTGCTCAAGTGGCACAACGAGTACAAATCATCTTTTGGTTGGGACGAGTTGTTGCCCGCTGCCTTGTTGGCTTATAGGACGGCGGTTCATTGTCAGGTGGACGAAGTTCTCACCATACTTCCTCATGTATGGGGCGGGATTGTGCGACGCCGTTGAACTTGTTCCCTCTACCTGTTTTCGATCCGGAACAGTTCAGTGAAGACAACTACGATGACTATGCCGAGGCATTGGTTGAGCGATTGATCCACTCTTGGGGTTCCGCGCGCGAAAATAGCAGGCGTATGCAACGCTATAACCAAGGTCACTTCTTGGCGAAGCGATGTCGCATGCCGCGAATCAACGTCAGCGATTTCGTGTACCTCTTTCACCCATCCATTGGCAAGAACTGTGGGTTGCCCCAGAGGTCGGGTCCTTATAGGGTGGTGGAATTGACGACAGGAGCTATAATTCCACGTTCCACTTACGTATTGCTGCCGCAAACAAAGGCAACTCGTCAGAAACGCTCAAACAGAAGAAGAAATAGCAATAGACAGACAATTGAACCGTTCGCAAACAAAGGCAACTCGCCAGAAGCACTAGAACAGAAGAAGAAATAGCAACAAGACAGACAAATGGACCGCAGACAAAGGCAACTCACCAGAAACGCTAGAACTGAAGACGAAATCAGCAACAGACAGACAATTGGACT
>JASAMZ010000251.1:0-20000 GCA_030248115.1 Linhomoeus sp. GSCO2_2 | reverse complement strand
AGAAAAGCAAAAACTCGACACAGACATTCTACTATAGGTGCCTACATACGTTATTGCCTTCTAACGTCGCACTATCATTTGATAACAAGTTAGGCCGTCACTGATATCACACAGTGCGTCAGCTACCGTAACTCTTACAATAGAACCACCCAAGAACCTCCCTAAAATAAGCGAGAATGTAAAGCTAAGCACCTAGGCACAAAACGCACAAGTCATAAAAGAAGCTATTTTGTGTAACATTTTTGTGCGCTGGGCGAAATTTTTGGAAAATTTCCATATTTTGTGAACTTTTGCAACTTCCAAACGCTAATTACACCAATTCTAGGTTCGGTTCAGTATTGCTATTAGTTTCTATGGTCACCCAGTGACAATACCACACCCACTTTGCATACCTCGCAAGACTGGCGCACTTCGTCTAGTGTTCCAACAAGTTGAAAGGTCGACGTATCGTAATATGGACAGTCTCTGCTGAGCACTTCGGCATAACGGACGGCTTGCGTCCGGCCAAAGCACGGCATTGCTGAAACTGCAGCTATTAGCAGCTTTAAAGTCTTACACGTGAAGTATGGCACAATAAAACAATAACAAGTCTAGAATGTGATGCTCTGTACTCAATTAGTGCATATCAGTTGTCTCAGTCCTCTTACCGAACAGCAGCCACGGAAGAGGCCCCATTTCTCTTGTTTCTATCGGATGTGCAGGATCGAGCCGCTTTGCTTGATAGGTAGATAGCAAGCAGACTTCAATTGAATCAGTCCTCTCAAGTGAAGTGCGGTGTCCCATTTTGAGAGGCTCGCCGGTGGTGGGTAGGCCGTCTGACAACCGCTTCCTAGCCGCATGTGGAGACGCACTGAAGAAACAGCGCCTCCTTTCTCTGCGAGAGGTTATCGATCACCTTGCTTTCAGCAGATTAACATGGCCCGCGAGTGTGCAATGCGTGGCAATATTGACTGAGTGCATCTGGGTTTGGTTTTCAGGGACCCTTTCAATCTCTGTTGTGGAAAATGTGATTGAGTTTGCAGAGGCTCGTTGGTGGTACCGTAACTCCTGGCAACAGGCCGATTCACTAACGCACAGTTTGTTCACAGACGCAGGCCCAGAAGCAGATCTGACCACAGATTTATTGAGTTTTACAGATTGGCACCGGACTTCGCCACAGACGGACGGCGCCGTCTCGTGATAATTGGTCTACGCTCGTCTACGACCGAGTCTGTAGCCATTTCTGAGTCTAGGTCTAGGGTCTTCCCACCTGTGGGATGACCCACGGTTATTGTGAATCGGCAGTGCTCTGACGTTTGTTGTAGGTACAGATTTCTGCAAATCGGATAAACCACACCCTGCACGCATACAACACCCTAACTACACCAATCCAATAGTCCAACTAACATCCATTGGTACTCAAGCAGCAGAAAGTGGACCCCGAAACGATTACAACATTACAACTCTAAGTCTAACAGTGAAATCTTAGCCCGAGTACTGTAGGTACATATGCAGTGCTGTTGCATAACTTCAGTTGTGTGAGACCACGGTGTAGTAGTCGTAGAGGGGGTCGTCCATCAGCGTGCCGGCGTCGGCGTCGTCGCCGTCGTAGAAAAGGCAACTCCGACCACTGGAAGAGTAGGCGAAGGCTCGACAGCCGTCGTCCTTAACAGCAGGGATTAAAATGTCGCCAGAATTGTCAGAACCAGAATGTATCAATGCGTATAAATGCAATAAGTAAGTACCATACCTAATATACCCACAGTAGAATGCAATTCGATGCCCAGCAGGTTCAGTGTACTGTAGAGTACCTACGTACTCTACGTTAGGTCATCGTACATACGATGCAGTAAGGCATTGCGCAAGACGAGACCCTCGCAGCCGTCTCGTCGGCGTCGTAGGCGTGGTCTTGCTCGCCAGACTTGGCGCAACCCCGCTTCTGCAGCCGCTTGCCTTTCGCCACGAGAGTCAGGGTGGAGAAACTTGGGTAGGTGGGGCGTCGAGCTGGAACGTGAATGGTTTAGGATTCATGTCAAACTGTAAGGTGCTCATTCCCCCCCCCCGCTCCACCCCTCCTGCGCATCTGAGCCCGCCTGTGTGGCTGTGGTCACCCGTTCAGATCTGAACAAATGCAACTTGAAGTACAGCTGCTGCGACTCAAACACTGGACAAGGATGTCACACGGACGTGCCTGAAGCGATCACCTTCTTCAAAAGTGGTAATGAAATACTATACTTGACCCCCCCCCTGGTTTGGTTGTAAATGACTCCCTATTAGTAATGGCAACCCGAACCTGGGTAGTAAGTACTTACCCAGTTTTACCCAGTTTATTTTAACTGGGTATACCCAGTTTTACTTAGGTACCCAGTTTCAGATTCGCGAAAATTGGCCGTACCCAGTTCTACTTACCCAGAAATTGCTAAAATAAACTGGGTACTCAGTTTTACCAGTTATAACAAGCTGTTTTAAAAAAGTTGAGTTGTTTTATTAATACAGAGTGGTTTGTGAGCGTTTTAAAGTGGAAGACTTAAAGAGTGGATACTTTTGTAAAGCATTTCGAAGCCTTTCCGATATGACGCGCGCATGCCCGGAGTCCACTTTTCATGCGCTACTTCCGACACGCTCCTTTCTGAGGGGTTCTTGCAGGGCAACATTGGGATCGCCCGGGATTATTTTTTGAGCAAGACACACGCGTTTCTGAGCGGTTGTTGCAAGGCAACATTGGGATCGCCCGGGATTAATTTTTTTAGCGGACAAAGTTATTCGTAAGACAAGGGTTAAAAAAACAAAAGCATTTCTTTGGGAATGACCGTTCAACAACTGCCTCAACGTAAGCTTTCAAACGTTCGAACGAATGCCGCTCTACTATGGAAGATGAGCGAGTTAGAGAAGTTTTGCGTTTTGAACCTTTGGTGGGTTGCTGTAGCTCGCGATATTCAAACTTTTGAGTTTCGACCAATAGAAGAACAAATCATCAGTGAGTCGAGAGCTATCCAGAAAACTCAAGATCGTCTCTCTACGACGCACGCTGATCGAGGTAGAGCGATTTCTGCGTTAAAAACGCCAGAATATCGCTTTTCGTGGTGCGTGTTTGCGTAATTAAGAAAACTTTAATGCCAAATGAAAGAGCGCGTCGATACCTTTTAGTTGACCTATCGCACGCCGCTCTACGACGTAAGACGAGCGAGTTAGAGCCGTTTTCCGTTTTCAACCTTTGGGTTACTGTAACTCGCGAAATTCAAACTTTTGAATTTTGCAACCTCTTAGCGGAATTACCAGTAAGTCGAGACCTATCCGTGGAGCCCAAGATCGCCTTCCTATGACTTTCCAACGTCGAGATATGACAGTTGCGTTTTATTACGTCAGGTTACTGTAACTCGCGAAATTCAAACCTTTAAATGTCGAAATCTAAACCGGATGAAAGAGCACGTCGATACCTTTTAGTTGACCTATCGCACGCCGCTCTACGACGTAAGACGAGCGAGTTAGAACCGTTTTCCATTTTCAACCTTTGGGTTACTGTAACGCGCGAAATTCAAACTTTTGAATTTCGCAATCTCTTAGCGGAATGATCAGTGAGCCTACAGCTATCCATAAAGCCCAAGATCGCCTTCCTACGACTTACCAACGTCGAGATCTGACAGTCCCGTTTTGAAACTTTAGGTTACTGTAACTCGCGAAATTCAAACTTTTGAATTTCGAAACCTCTTAGCGCAATTCTCAGTGAGTCGAGACCTTTCCGTAGAGCCCAAGATCTCCTTCCTACAACTTACCAACGCCGAGATCTGCGAGCGTAACGGACGGACGGACGCACGCACGCACGATAAGCTCTCGTAGGGGTTCGCCCGGCTGAGGCCGGGCGAAAAAACTGGGTAAATTTACTTTTACTTACCCAGTTTTATCGAAAACTGGGTATACTTACCTGTACTTACCCAGTTTCCAAATTTTGGAAAATGTCATCACTACTCCCTATTCCGAAAGCTGTGGGGGGGGGGGGGAGGTGTAAAACACCTGTACTAACTAATAACAGCAGTAGAGGTACCAATACGTAGCAGTAAACACCAACAGTGAAATTCAGGTACATAGCTATTCTTCTTGTTCTTCTTCTCCATTTGCCAAACGAGCCTCCTTCTCCATCTCCCTTTGCAGACGTGCCAGTGAAGACGGCACTGGCATGCGAACACGACAAGGCAATTCTGGAGTGTCCAGGCGGCCGAATAAAGAGAATAGTTGGGGCAACGTATGGCCGACTCGACACTGAGACCTGCACCAGTAGCAACGGCGACACGATTTCCAGGGGCTGTAGCGCGGCGGGGGCGCTCGCTATAGTGCGCGAAATGTCGGCAGTTTCATTTGCTTTTATGTTTTCGCTTCAAATCTGCGACTTTCGCGGATTCAGATGCCAGCAGGAGGAATCCTGCACAGTTCCAGCGGTAAACACAATCTTTGGCGACCCTTGCCCGACGGTGAAGAAGTATCTAACAATCGAATATACATGCGGTATGGCCGGGCCTGGGGGGAGGGGGGGGGGGGTGCGCGCGAGGGGGGGGGGGCACCGAGGGGGCGGGGGAGGGGGGAGCGGGGGGGGGGGGAATGAGCACCTTACAGTTTGACATGAATCCTAAACCATTCACGTTCCAGCTCGACGCCCCACCTACCCAAGTTTCTCCACCCTGACTCTCGTGGCGAAAGGCAAGCGGCTGCAGAAGCGGGGTTGCGCCAAGTCTGTCGAGCAAGACAACGCCTACGACGCCGACGAGACGGCTGCGAGGGTCTCGTCTTGCGCCATGCGATGCCGCATCGTATGTACGATGACCTAACGTAGAGTACGTAGGTACTCTACAGTACACTGAACCTGCTGGCATTGAATTGCATTCTACTGTGGGTATATTAGGTATGGTACTTACTTATTGCATTTATACGCATTGATACATTCTGGTTCTGACAATTCTGGCGACATTTTAATCCCTGCTGTTAAGGACGACGGCTGTCGAGCCTTCGCCTACTCTTCCAGTGGTCGGAGTTGCCTTTTCTACGACGGCGACGACGCCGACGCCGGCACGCTGATGGACGACCCCCTCTACGACTACTACACCGTGGTCTCACACAACTGAAGTTATGCAACAGCACTGCATATGTACCTACAGTACTCGGGCTAAGATTTCACTGTTAGACTTAGAGTTGTAATGTTGTAATCGTTTCGGGGTCCACTTTCTGCTGCTTGAGTACCAATGGATGTTAGTTGGACTATTGGATTGGTGTAGTTAGGGTGTTGTATGCGTGCAGGGTGTGGTTTATCCGATTTGCAGAAATCTGTACCTACAACAAACGTCAGAGCACTGCCGATTCACAATAACCGTGGGTCATCCCACAGGCGCAGACCCTAGACCTAGACTCAGAAATGGCTACAGACTCGGTCGTAGACGAGCGTAGACCAATTATCACGAGACGGCGCCGTCCGTCTGTGGCGAAGTCCTGTGCCAATTGTAAAACTCAATAAATCTGTGGTCAGATCTGCTTCTGGGCCTGCGTCTGTGAACAAACTGTGCGTTAGTGAATCGGCCTGTTGCCAGGAGTTACGGTACCACCAACGAGCCTCTGCAAACTCAATCACATTTTCCACAACAGAGATTGAAAGGGTCCCTGAAAACCAAACCCAGATGCACTCAGTCAATATTGCCACGCATTGCACACTCGCGGGCCATGTTAATCTGCTGAAAGCAAGGTGATCGATAACCTCTCGCAGAGAATAGGTGCTCGTTCCTCCATTCGCGTCTCCACATGCGGCTAGGGAGCGGTTGTCAGACGGCCTACCGACGGACTGGCGAGCCTCTCAAAATGGGACACCGCACTTCACTTGAGAGGACTGATTGAATTGAAGTCTGCTTGCTATCTACCTATCAAGCAAAGTGGCTCATCCTGCACATCCGATAGAAACAAGAGAAATGGGGCCTCTTCCGTGGCTGCTGTTCGGTAAGAGGACTGAGACAACTGATATGCACTAATTGAGTACAGAGCATCACATTCTAGACTTGTTATTGTTTTATTGTGCCATACTTCACGTGTAAGACTTTAAAGCTGCTAATAGCTGCAGTTTCAGCAATGCCGTGCTTTGGCCGGACGCAAGCCGTCCGTTATGCCGAAGTGCTCAGCAGAGACTGTCCATATTACGATACGTCGACCTTTCAACTTGTTGGAACACTAGACGAAGTGCGCCAGTCTTGCGAGGTATGCAAAGTGGGTGTGGTATTGTCACTGGGTGACCATAGAAACTAATTAGTTTCAGTTTCTATATGAGTTTTCATTGCAGTTTCCGTGTCAGTTTCGGCACTAATTTCTTGTGAGTTTTAGTTTCAGTCATTGAACTTGAGCTTCAGTATGAGTTTTCATTGCAGTTTCAGTATCAGTAATATTTTGTGAGTTTCAGTTTCAGTTATTGAAGCTGAGTTTCAGTGCTATTTTGTCATCATAGATAGGCAATAAGACAAACTAACCTAAATTTAGGCAAAAATACGCATTATATCCTGAAATTGGCCCTGAAACAAGTTTCAATATCACACTAAAGTCTGTCCAAAAAAAACTGAGACTGGAGGTTTTTGGGGGTCTTCCGATGTTGTAGTATGATGAACCAAACCAAGTTTGGTACCAATCGATAGGTCTCGACGAGCTCTATTGGGCCACCCATATTTCCACTTAATCACGCAACACGCACGGAAATGGGACGCCACAGTAAAAAATCGACTTTTTTCCTGACTACAGATTTTTTTCGTTCCACTTGCATTTTGTAGAGCAATATGTCCTTACTAAACCCTGTAAGTATGAAAGTCCAGAAACCAGTCGTTCAAAAGTTATAGTGATTCTCCCGACCCCTATTTTTTTGATTTACTAACATTTTTTTCGGAAGGCCCCGAAATTGGAGTCCATTTGGCCATTTCTTGCGGCTCCTACTGCCGATCTGGCTGAAATTTGTAGGGTGTGTGGGGAAAACATGGAAGCAACTTTTGGCCAAACGACGCCCTCCTCGCTTGTCGGAACCGCTTGTGGCGCTCGTTTTTCGGCGAAAATCGACAAATTTTAAATTCGATTGAGATTGACTTGAGACTCTGCAGCTTTGGGAGTCTTGCTTAGGTGCGCTGCGTAGACATTAAGTGGGCCCACATATCTGCCAAGTTTGGACTCGCCGCGCCTTAAGAACAAAAAAATACAAAGGAAAAAACTTTGTGACATTTCGATTGGAAGACGAGTTTTTGGCGTCCCAATGTTTACAGGCCCATTGCTGGAGAACGGCAAGCGGCATTCAGTTGGCTTATGCACCGTTGGATTCGCCGTTTGATTCTCTATAGTGGTGCTGTACGTTTGGTCATTTGTAGGATTTCCCTGGAAAGCGCCTTGCGCTCCTGTGATTTGGGGCTACAGAAGTTACCGGCAACTTTGACATTACGCTGCAGTCAAACGTGACGTTGTTCGAAGATGGTGTAGTAGAATAAAGTATTTGTCTTTGTGCCCTCTGTCTCTCCACCAAATTTCAGCTCAATCGGTTGCAAACTATTTTCTACAAATTGATGTACAATATTTCGCTGTCTCGTCAAAAATAGTTTGCAACCGATTGAGCTGAAATTTGGTGGAGAGACAGAGGGCACAAAGACAAATACTTTATTCTACTACACCATCTTCGAACAACGTCACGTTTGACTGCAGCGTAATGTCAAAGTTGCCGGTAACTTCTGTAGCCCCAAATCACAGGAGCGCAAGGCGCTTTCCAGGGAAATTCTACAAATGACCAAACGTACAGCACCACTATAGAGAATCAAACGGCGAATCCAACGGTGCATAAGCCAACTGAATGCCGCTTGCCGTTCTCCAGCAATGGGCCTGTAAACATTGGGACGCCAAAAACTCGTCTTCCGATCGAAATGTCACAAAGTGTTTCCTTTGTATTTTTTTGTTCTTAAGGCGCGGTGAGTCCAAACTCGGCAGGTATGTGGGCCCGCTTAATGTCTACGCAGCGCACCTAAGCAAGACTCCCAAAGCTGTAGAGTCTCAAGTCAATCTCAATCGAATTTAAAATTTGTCGATTTTCGCCGAAAAACGAGCGCCACAGGCGGTTCCGACAAGCGAGGAGGGCGTCGTTTGGCCAAAAGTTGCTTCCATGTTTTCCCCACACACCCTACAAATTTCAGCCAGATCGGCCGTAGGAGCCGCAAAAAATGGCCAAATGGACTCCAATTTCGGGGCCTTCCGAAAAAATGTTAGTAAATAAAAAAAATAGGGGTCGGGAGAATCACTATAACTTTTGAACGGCTGGTTTCTGGACTTTTATACTTACAGGGTTTAGTAAGGACATATTGCTCTACAAAATGCAAGTAGAACGAAAAAAATCTGTAGTCAGGAAAAAAAGTCGATTTTTTACTGTGGCGTCCCATTTCCGTGCGTGTTGCGTGATTAAGTGGAAATATGGGTGGCCCAATAGAGCTCGTCGAGACCTATCGATTGGTACCAAACTTGGTTTGGTTCATCATACTACAACATCGGAAGACCCCCAAAAACCTCCAGTCTCAGTTTTTTTTTGGACAGACTTTAGTAGAGCGCTAATAGCTGTTCTATACTTACAGAAACGCGCCTTCAAATCAATCTGAGGCCTTTTCTGATTGCAAACTGGAGCCCAACGGGCAAACTACTCATCCCGGAGAATGGCAACTACGACGAGTATAACTTCCACCGTAGCGGCATCTTTGCCTGTGGCGCGTTTAAGAAGGGAGAAATGGCATCAGTTGAGGTCGTCGCCAAGCTGATGCGGATCTACAGCAACCCGAGTGGATGGGTCTTAGATGCCTTTGGCAACAATGGTGAATATGAAACAATAGCTTGCTCTAAACAGGCACACCTTCAAAGTGCTCCGATTTCTTTTCAGGCCAAGTAGCGGTTGCGGCTTTGAAGGCCAAGAGAAACTGCTTTTGTTTTGTGAACGCAGACCATGTGAAATCGATGGCGATGAAATCAGTGAAGTGACTCGACTGTTGTATCTTGGCTGTCTCTTGACAACCTTATGATTGTCTGTGGGCGACCCTGTTGACCTGTCTCGTAGCAACCTTAAGGTTGTCTCTGGGCGACCCTATGGTTGTCTCTTGGCAACCTTAAGGTTGTCTTGGACAACCATATGGCTGTTTCTTGGCAACCATACGGCAACCCTGCGGCAACCTTAAGGTTGTCTCTGGGCTGCCGTATGGTTATCTCTTGGCAATCTTAAGGTTGTCTCTGGGCGACCCGCTGGCTGTCTTTTGGCAACCTTAAGGTTATCCCTGGGCCACCCTGTGTGTGTCTCTTGACAGCCTTGTAGTTGTTTCTTGGCAACCCTAGGAATCCAATTTTGCATCTGTGTTTGTAAACTGAAACTGTGCTTGCGCCCTTGTGAAATTCTTTCTGGATTGTGTTTACGTTTCTGTGCAGGAGTTCAAACAGTTCACAACTCTGCAATAAATGGAGCATATAAGTGCAAAGCTTGGATTCCTCACAAGCTCACTTAAAAGTGCGCCTTGTTCAGTCTGATAGCTCTGTGTGTAAGTAACAAACACTGGAATGGTGCGGTTGATGACAAGAACTTTGTCCTCATACTGGTTTGCTTGAAGGCATCTACTGGGTAAGTTCATTTTTGGTGAAAGTTCGGAAGTTCGCAATTTGATTTTATTGTGTTTATAGCACTCCTCCCTTTTGGAGGGGAGGAGTGCCAAAAATATTTTCTTTTACTAGAAGAACCGCACATAAACAAAAATCAACGTCCTATCCTAATACTACGTAATCACAAACCTTGGCCTCATCAGCAGGCCACCCAAATTTTCGGATGACACGCCGACAGAAATCCCGATTCTGATACTGTTTTCGTACTAGCTCTTTCTTACAACCTTGAGAATTTTCAGCAGTTCATCGTCTGCCGGAAAAACCTTTTCGGATTGAAGCATTTTCCGCTAGAATCACAAAAAAGTTTACGTTCTACCAAACTTCGGACGGACGCGATGACAACTGCGTTTCGACAAACTTCTGCAATTCAAATCTTACCTTCAATCTATCCACGATATTTTACGCATCAGACAAGTACTGTATATAATGCTGCACAATGACGCAATGTGAACACATACGTTTCGTTGTTGATACATTGATTGATTGATACACAGCGCGCTCGCTCGGTCTACATATGTGGAGTTTGGTCCCGGATCCGTGCTCATCACAGTCTCTGGAGCAGATTATCTCGAGCAGGAGTGGATATCCAGATTTGCGATCTTATACATTTTTACTCCGCTTATGGTCCTGCTTAGGAGATAGAAGTCCGTTTTCCCTTGCAATGTACACAGCGTGCTCGGCATATGTGAGTTGGGTCCAGGATCCATGCTCATCACAGTTTCTAGAGCAGATTATCTCGAGCAGGAGTGGATATCCAGATTTGCGATCTTATACATTTTTACTCCGCTTATGGTCCTGCTTAGGGGATAGAAGTCCGTTTTCCCTTGCAATGTACACAGCGTGCTCGGCGTATGTGAGTTGGGTCCCGGATCCGTGCTCATCACAGTCTCTGGAGAAGATTATCTCGCGCAGGAGTGGATATCCAGAGTTGCGATGTTATACATTTTTACTCCCCCTATGGTCCTGCTTAGTGGATAGAAGTCCGTTTTCCCTTGCAATGTACACAGCGTGCTCGGCGTATGTGAGTTGGGTCCCGGATCCGTGCTCATCACAGTCTCTGGAGCAGATTATCTCGAGCAGGAGTGGATATCCAGATTTGCGATCTTATACATTTTTACTCCGCTTATGGTCCTGCTTAGGAGATAGAAGTCCGTTTTCCCTTGCAATGTACACAGCGTGCTCGGCATATGTGAGTTGGGTCCCGGATCCGTGCTCATCAGTTTCTAGAGCAGATTATCTCGAGCAGGAGTGGATATCCAGATTTGCGATCTTATACATTTTTACTCCGCTTATGGTCCTGCTTAGGGGATAGAAGTCCGTTTTCCCTTGCAATGTACACAGCGTGCTCGGCGTATGTGAGTTGGGTCCCGGATCTGTGCTCATCACTGTCTCTGGAGCAGATTATCTCGCGCAGGAGTGGATATCCAGAGTTGCGATGTTATACATTTTTACTCCCCCTATGGTCCTGCTTAGTGGATAGAAGTCCGTTTCCCTTGCAATGTACACAGCGTGCTCGGCGTATGTGAGTTGGTCCCGGATCCGTGCTCATCACAGTCTCTGGAGCAGATTATCTCGAGCAGGAGTGGATATCCAGATTTGCGATCTTATACATTTTATTTTTACTCCGCTTATGGTCCTGCTTAGGAGATAGAAGTCCGTTTTCCCTTGCAATGTACACAGCGTGCTCGGCATATGTGAGTTGGGTCCAGGATCCGTGCTCATCAGTTTCTAGAGCAGATTATCTCGAGCAGGAGTGGATATCCAGATAAAACAGATAAAAAGTTCAACACAATTATTAGTAACCTGTTGATTGAAGAGACTCGGCATCGCTTCTGGCAGGTCAGCTGCATCAGGAACGTCGTCTGTGTCGTCGTCGGACGCATCTGACACGATCACCATGCGTCGTCGCCTTTGCTGCGCCCTCTGAAACAGAACCGTTTATCAAAACTTGGAAGTCTGTCCATTTCGGCAATGCCACAATGGCAATCTTCTAACCCTCACTTCGCCAGGCCCTCTCAGCTCATCTTCAGACTCGTCAGTTGCCTCCTTTTCAGATTCGCTAGACGACGCACCCTCTTGGGCTGGCGAACCATCGCCCTACAGATTTTATATTTGTTCCATAGAACAATGCATTTGTCCCATGGGACCGTGGGACATATGCAAATGTCATGTCCCACTCCACAGGGCAGCCCTTTGAGACAGACGCCTTAAGTATCGCAAAACTAATAGCAAATTCGGAATCGCAACCCTCTTAAACCCCTACAATCTCCTCAGCGCAATGAGTTTCATCATTGTAGGACTACGGTAGGTCGAATTTCGGCCAAAACTCGCGAATCTTGATCCGAAACGCCAAAATAACGCCAGATTCGGCATCAGCGACCTCGAAAGCACCGGGATCGACTCCAACATTGATTTTGACCGCCCGGGTGGAAATTCGAATTTTGGACGCGGCCGGGGTACGGTAGCCGAAAAAATATGTTTGAAAATTGATTCCGGATCAGTTTTTAACGAGGAATCGCGTGGTGCAGTCCATTCGACCATAAATCGTCGCAATCGGGCGCTAAAACGGCCGAAAGTCAAAAATTGGAATTTTCAACCCCCGACGGAGACCCGTTGTGTCCGCAGAACTCACGATTTCCGCGGCGGATTTTGGCGATTTTGGTCTTAAACGAAAGAGAACATGTTAATCTTGCCGATTTGAGATATCTGGCCCGATCCAACAACTCCCTGATTTACTAGGATTTTTGAAAGGCAAATTTTTGTCAAAAAACCACTTTCGGCTACCGTAACCCGAGAACGCGTCTCCCGATTGGCTCGGGATTTTTTTTCCCCTGTTCGTCTCGTCGAGTGCTATAACATATCCAAAGGACATCAAAATCGGACCACTATTCCAAAAATTCCAGCTGGGTGAACACCCTCTCAGTAAGTAAATTTTCAAATTTTTGAGTTTTTCTCGAAATTTTCCCATTACGCGAAAAAAATGAATGTCCGTCCACACCTACTATCCCTCGAGAGCTATCGATTAAAAAAAACCCCGTCCAAATCGGATAAACCACGCGCGAGAAATCTTGGGTGGAAAATTTTGATCGGGAGCAGCTCCACTATAGCACTCCGCCCCTTTTGGGGTCGGAGTGCTAAAAATAGAACGTCATTTATTGACGAATGTGAATGCAGAAATTGAAAGGTCGTAAGCCAATAAGAATTTGTGACATGGTTCTACAGCTTTGAAATACTGCAATTTAGAGATATTTACAATTAAAATATAAAACAGTCGATAATCGATTTTGGCGCCTGATGGACTAGCGGCGAAATTTCTTCGGAAATCGAAAGAGCATAGAACGCGGATAATTTATAACACAAACGATCTTGCTATTGGCTAGAGGAGAGCAACAAGCTGTGTGTGTAAAAAGTGTGAACTTTACACACACCATTAGCCGTATCTAGAGAAGGTATCTTGAGAACGTGTGCCGCAAACCAAGTGCAGCTATTCACACGATACGGTTATCTGTACAGCTGATCTAAAGCTCAGTGATATCGCCGCGTTCGCTATATGTTATCGGCATGATACGACGCCGTTCATCTGAAGTTTTATATCTGCGTGAATACGCCACATCGAACAAAAAACTTGCCAAATGTTGGTGCAGTCGTTCTCTACCAGGAATTCCGTTTGATTTGTACGTATTTCTGCGTTGACATTCATCAATGAACAATAGCCTTGGCAATTATGGAATTTTGGCATTTCTATCAAAATTTTGAAAATTGCAATCAAATTTAACGTTAGCAAGAATTTTCTCTTGTTATACTAATTATCCGTTGTCTATGTGCTTGCCATTTCTGAAGAATTTCGTCGCTAGTTCATCAGGTGAAAAAGTCGATTTTCGACATTTTCGTATTTTAATTGTAAATATCCCAAATTTGCAATTTTTCAAAACTGTAAAGCCATGTCACAAATTCTTATCAGCGTACGACCTATCCATTTCTGCATTCACATTCGTCAATAAATGACGTTCCGTTTGTGTGAATTTATGGAATTTTGATAAATAATCGTGTATTTCTGTTAAATTCCATATTTGCAAAAAATTTCCTTTGTGTCACAAATGATCCGCTGTCTATGCTCTTTCCATTTCTGAAGAAATTTCGTCGCTAGCTAATCGGGTGAAAAAGTCGATTTTCGACATTTTCGTATTTTAATTGTAAATATCTCTAAATTGCAATTTTTCAAAACTGTAAAACCATGTCACAAATTCTTATTGGCGTACGACCTATCCATTTCTGCATTCATATTCGTCAATAAATGACGTTCCATTTGTGTCAATTTATGGAATTTTGATAAATAATCGTGTATTTCTATTGAATTCCACATTTGCAAAAAAATTCCTTTGTGCTACAAATTATCCGCGGTCTATGCTCTTTCCATTTCTGAAGAAATTTCGCCGCTAGGTCATCAGGCGAAAAAGTCGATTTTCGACATTTTGGAATTTTAATTGCGAATATCTCGAAAATGCGAAATTAGCAACAGGAACGGACACTGGATCCGTACTCAGTGACCTTGACTCTACTTGACCACATATGTCACATATCTTATTTCGATGCGCGGACAGACAGACAGACAGACACACACACACACACACACACACACATTGTCATCCGTATATATACACCTCGCCGCGCTGAGGCGCGGCGAAAAAAGGAAGCGAAAAAGATTGGACCCAGCGGGAATCGAACCCGCGACCTTATGGCTGGAATCGCCTGTGCTCCAGCCATAAGGTCGCGGGTTCGATTCCCGCTGGGTCCAATCTTTTTCGCTTCCTTTTCGCTCTCCTCTAGCCAATAGCAAGATCGTTTATGATCCTCGCTGCAGGTAATCTGCGCTCTACATTTCGCTTTATAACACAAAAGAAATTGTTTGCAATTGTGGAATTTTATAGGAAGTACGCCACGCCAAGTAGAGAACGACTGCACCAAACAGTTGGCAAGTTTTTTGTTCGATGTGGCGTATTCCCACAGGTATAAAACTTTAGATTGCCGGATTATGCTAATATCAAAAGGTGGCGTGTGTGTTCTTCGATGTTAAGAAGGCCTTTGACCAAGTGGTTCATTCTGAGCTTCTGAACGTACTGGCGTCAGAATTTGAGGTTCCGCACTGTTTGTTGGCGTGGTTACGGTCGTATCTTTCAGGACGAACGTTCCGCGTCAGCGCTAATGGCGAATTCTCGGATAGAAAGGAGGCGCGCTCTGGCGTACCCCAAGGAAGTGTACTCGGCCCACTTCTGTTTCTGTGTTACGTAAACTGTTTCAGGCAGATTAGGCTGTCGAATGGCTGTCTGATTGGACTCTTTGCAGACGACATCTGTCTATACAAGCCAGTGCCGAAAGATGACGACTACGCAGATTTCCAACGCGATATTGGCGCGGTAAATACAATGGTGGAGTACAGGTACCTCTGTTTGCAGCCTCGCAAGTGCAAATTTCTACTATTCTCTCTCTCGCCCAGTCGTGTGACTGTCCCAGACATGTTCTTGAATGGCGTCAAACTGGAGCGAGTAGAATCGTGGCGATACAATACTTAGGTGTGACGGTAGATGCTAAACTGTCTTTCACGTCTCACGCTGCCTCAGCGGCTGTCAAGGCAAAGCGCGCGATTGGTGTGCTGTGTCGAAGATTTCGCGGATTGGCCCCAAATATGGTCCTACAACGGGTATACAACGTGTGTAATGTGTATTATGCCAGCTCTTCTGTACGGAGCTGAAATTTGGTACCCAGCTGCCGCATACTGCAGGCGCGATTTAGAGCGAATACACAGAATGATGGCGCGTCTGTTGTGCAATGACTTCCAATGTTCATACGAGAATCTCTTGACGCGTCTGGAATGGACTCCCATATGGAAGCGAGTATTGGTCCTCAGACTACGCCTGTTCTACAAACTGTACCACAGTAGTCACTTTGACGCTTTGATCACTCGTCCGGTAAACAGGCGCAGCGCGCGTTTCAGTCATTCATGTGCCGTTTCGCTAGTGTACAAAGGTTACAATTAGGAATCTATTTCTGCACTACTCTGCCAAAATTTGGAATTTATTGCCGGATTATGCTGTTTCCGCGTCCTTGGCTCAGTTCGTCAGATATCTCAATAGCGACTCATTTTTGAAATTACTGCGTGGCAAACGGCTTCTCCCAGAGGTAGAAATCAACTAGTGATAAAATTGTACGACTGTTCTTTGTTCTACTGGTCAGCCCCATTCGCGTCGCGTTTGGATTACGGTACTTTGTACTGTGTCGGTTTGGTCCAGGAAGAAACTCTGAACTCTTCAGATGAACGGCGTCGTATCATGCCGATACCATATAGCGAACGCGGCGATATCACTGAGCTTTAGATCAGTTGTACAGACATTGTATCGTGTTAATAGCTGCATTTGAATTGTGGTACACGTTTTCAAGATACCTTCGCTAGATGCGGCTAATTATGCGAATGAAATTCACTATACTGTTCACCAAAATTTGACAGACACAAAGTATAGGTTGGACTTTTTACACACACAGCTTGTTTGGCACTCCTCCCCTCCAAAAGGGAGGAGTGCTATTAGTGATGGTGCGGATTCTGTGTAAATTGGAACGCTCATAAGTCGGGCTAGAGATGGCCGATCGGGGCGAATTTTTTTTTGTTCGATAGGTCTCTGGATTGCGCAGTGTGCATCGAAGGTCTCGACTTCCGTCCGGGACCCGATTTTTGGCAAGTTGCCAAAAACCCGGTTTTTCGGCCTCCGACAAACTTTGGACGCTTAGAATAGTGTTCTGGTAGAACGGAGCGAGACGGTCTCTGGGTCGAATATGTGAAAGACATTGAGCTATTCGTTGGTAGGGGCGCCGCTGGGCTGGGTCCGGGCCTGCCCGGGCTGGGTGGGTAGCAAAAACCGAGTTTTTCGACCCAAAAGTAGGGTTCAGAGTCCCACTCGTAATTTTTTTGCTTTCGAACGTAGGCGCATGGTATTTGTCGAAGTTGAACAACTTGGATAGATCTTTCCTGAATCGACGTTAGAATTCCGGTGAGAAGCTGCCCGGGACGGGAAATTCACCCCAAAGTTGGGTCCCGGGTTTCTGGGTAAAAGTTCGGGCACGCGTAACTTTTGACAGGAGGCCAATATCGACAAGCGACAAAAGCCGTTCGATAGGCCACGAGCTCTACAACTTTGTAATAGATCGTTTCTCTGTAAATGGTCAAATTTTTGGTGAAAATATAAAAAAATCGATTTTTTGACAAAATTTCAAAATTCTGCCATTCATATCTCTGTGCTGTTTTAATCGATATCGACTATATTAACGGAGTGTTTGAGGCTTATGAAGGTCTAATTCGTGGCAAAGTTACAGTTTTGGGAGGGATAGTTTTCTAGGCAAAAAATTGGTTTTTGCGACAAATTTTCGGTATTTCGGTGCAAAGTGGGGTCAGTTGAGATATTTCGGTGTCAATTGGTTATTCACGTGATAGAGCATCTAAAGATACGCCATTTTTGTTTCCAGCACTTCTTTCGTCCGATGCGTATTCTGGCGGGAAATTTGAATTTTTAATTTTCGTTGCCTGGATCACTCAGCGCTTTTGAACATATATTGTGTAGGTACTGGATTCGGGCTTTTTCAGGGTGCTGATCGCGAATCAGGCAATAGTTTTCCGTTTGGTAATCGTTTGAGACTATTTCTGAAGAATTTGTGTGCTAGCATACCCGGAAGCGGCTGAGTGGAGTGAAGCGGCTCAGCTGAAGGTAGGCGTGTTATATGTCGAATGTGGGGTTTTAATGGGTTGCGATTCCAAATTTGCTGTTAGTTTTGCGATCGGAGTGACCAGGATGGCTAATCGATGAGTCTCATTTGTTAGTGGGTATCCTGTTTGAGGAGGCCACTTTACCTTCGAAAATTCTTAAAACGTAGGGGAGGAGTGCCCCGCGGGGCTTTGCCCCCGTCTACTAATCTTGTCTTCATTTTGGTACTGAAATCTTACCCACAGGTGCAATTTTGGGGTTGTAGGTAGTTATGCCATACAACAATTCGCATTGTTGTACAATACAACAATAAAAATTTTTTAAGTCATAGTGTAGTGAAGTACTGTTCCCTGTTTGTTTATTGAGTAGTGGATACGGTATCCATCCGGGCCGTTCTTTTGATGTTCCGCCTGTTTGATCGTGCCGGCTCCTGTCTGGTTCTCACGTTCCCCATTGCGCGTTTGCCTCTTACCTCCAAGCGATTGTTCTATCTCCGCTCCATGGGGTTAGGTCCCTGGGTGGGTTGGATTATCTCTGTCCGTCTTTCCGTCTCTGCCTGTGTCGTGATTCGTATCGAGTTGAGTGAGTGTTTGCGTCCGTCCGCCGCGGCCAGGCCCTTGTTGCAGGGCTGGCTAGTATTTGTGTAGTAGAAAGACGCGCTGCTTTCTTCCTGAGAGGAACGCAAAGAACCACTTCGAGAGAGTGGGGCTGACCAACTGTAGTGAAGTGCAGTTTTGCGCTGTTTGCCTGTTTACTGTTTCTATTGAATGAGTGATTAGGGTATGTATGTAAGTGTTTTGGTGGGCGTCTGTCGCTTACCGACTACCACAAATGAGATGGCCAAGTTTAGCCAGCTAACTTTGGCAACAAAGATGCAAATTTTGGAAGAAATTAATCATCAAGGGTAAGAGATCCTCGTCTACTATGTAGACTCGGCACTGGAGCTACTACTGTATGTACAACCTACAGAGAGACTACAATTTTAGAAATCACCGTCGCAAGATCGCCGCCTATTTGAACGCCAGAGGCTACAAACTGTCTGCTTCAACTGTTTGCCGCTTCTACAAGCGATACCAAGAGAGTGGAGGCAATCTGCAGCGAAAGGAAGGGTCTGGGAGGCCCACGAAGCACCAAGGTGCGCGCCGTTTTGGAGCACGTGGAGCGCATACGCGACAGCAGCGCCTGCAAAGAGAGACCGGACAAGATTGTGATCGTCAGCCGGTGGGCCAGCCTGCTCCAGATCCTCGAGTACCACCTGAGAAGGCGCAAGCTGCGCTTCTGCCGCATCAGCGGGGACGTCAAGGTGCAGGACAGGCAGGCCGTCGTCGATGACTTCAATCGGAAGAACGGAGGCCCGTTAGTCATGTTGCTCTCTCTGTACGTCATGTTGCTCTCTCTCTGTAAAGAGTTGTCGTTGTGAGACTTCAAAGTGTATTCGCAGGCACTGCGTGCACTGGCAGGGGCACAGTATGCGGGACCGTCGAAACAAGTTCGGACCAATAGGTTTAGGGCCTTTGACACCGGCTGTGTGCTTGCGAGCGCTCTTGGAGATGGCGAGCGCCATAATTGTTGGTTTGAAATGCCGCGGTGGTGTCGCTCTGTTCTGTGCTTAGCGAAGTCGGCCTCTTTGCCTGTTTCAGAAGCGTCATATATTAGCGCGCTTCTTTCCCGCTCGGTGCTAGTTTTGGAGGAAAGTTCCGAACTCAATTCAGAATTGTGGTATCAGTACTGTGTACTAGCCAGTCAGGACAAGTCCGATCAGGACCAACAAGTTCAATGACTTTTCGACTGTGTTTGGTAGTGATGGCAACTTGGAAACCGGGTAAGTACGTACCCGGTTTTACCCGGTTTTTTAAAACCGGGTATACTTACTTCGTACTTACCCAGTTTAGTTTTGCGTACCCGGTTTTACTTTTACCCGGTTTTTCGCCGCGTTTACTTACCTGGTTTCAGGCCGAAAACCGGGTACCTGGTTTACTTGCCCACTACCAAAACTTGGACAAGAAACCGGGTAAACAGTTGTAATTTTTGCAACTTATGCTCAGGATACCTTACCTGTTGAGTGTGCAAAGTAAAATTGCAACATTTCTTGTTGAATAAATTTCACTTTGCACTAAAAATTCATCAACTTAGGAAAAATTGACAGTACATATGTGAAGTTTCAATGAAGAAGACTCCAATTCTTGATGAGAATCTGCACCACCAAACAATAAGCTCAATGAATGATTCAATGATGAAAATACCGTCGCCATCTCCGTACATAGTGTGCCACTTAAGCGCCTCTGGAAGTTTTGCATTTGGGTAGTATCGACACTACCTCGTCTGCTTCAGTTGACGTTAACGCAATAGCTACCTAAACTGGTTTCGCTTATTTCACGAACCATAAATTTGGTTCATAAATTTGCGCTGGTAAATGCGAAGTGTTGTACGACTTCTGGAAGAACATACTGTAGGTGTCAACACAACGCAATAATTTTGGCTTTCTGATGTGCAGAAATCGAGATTTCTACTTGAGTTTACTTACCCGGTTTACCCGGTTTTATGTCCAAGTACTTACCCGGTTTTCAGAAAACTGGGTATACTTACTACTTAGTACGA
>JASAMZ010000249.1:0-19190 GCA_030248115.1 Linhomoeus sp. GSCO2_2 | reverse complement strand
TGGTTCAATAGGTTTCGGCACACTGATGATTCCGTTACAAGGACTCAAAATTGCAAAGGTTGAAATATCACGCGCTACAGTAACTAAGAGGTAGGAAAACGCAAAACGAGCTATAACGCGCTTCATCTTCGGTCGAATAAGCGGCGTGCCGATAGGTCAAGTTAAAAGGTCTCGACGTGCTTCTTTTCACCTTGGCATAAAATTTTGTTGGTCCAAGGAGACACCGCACCAGCGAAAAGCGACGTTCTACCGCGTTAGCATGAAGTATCGCTCTGAACTCGCTAAGGGTTCATCATAGAGAGACGATGTCTAGGTTGGCGGTGGATAGCTCTTGACTCACTGGATCATTTGTTCTCGATTGGTCAAAACGGTTTCCAAATTGAATATCGCGAGCTACCAGTAACCCGGAAGTCCAACGGCGAAAACTTCTCTAACTCGCCTAGTCTATCCGTCGTTTAAGAGAGACGATCTTGAGTTTGTTGAATGAGTTCAGGCGAGTTGATCATCCATTACAGGTAAGTGAAGTTGGGAGGGAAAGTTTAAAATTTTCGCGAGGAGTTACATCATCAAAGGTTCGAACCAGCAATCGGGCCTTAACTCACTCGTCTTTGGTTGAGCTTTCGGCATTCGTTTAGGACCGTTAAAAGCTTGCGTTGAGGCAGTTGTTGAACGGTCATTCCTAAAGAATACTTTTTTTAAACCCTTGTCTTACGAACAACTTTACCTGCTAAAAAAGATAATCCCGAGCGATCCAGATGTCCCTGTCAACAACCATTATAGGAATGGGTCGTGTCTTGCTCGAAAAAATTAATCCCGGGCAATTCCAATGTCCATGCAAGAACCCCTCAGAAAGGAGCGTGTCAGAAGTAGCGCATGAATAGTGGACTCCGGCAGGGCGTGCGTCATATCGGAAAGGCTTCAAAAGATCTACAAAAGTATCCACTCTTTTTCTCTTTCGCTTTAAAACACTCACCGACCCCTGCTGTATTAATATCAAACAACTCAACTTTTTTAAAACAGCTTGTTACTGTAACTTTGTTCTTTGTACGGACCATTCCCGATTTGCGAGCAGTCTGTCACGTCCAAGATTCGCGCTCGTCCAGATTCCGCGTACATTGTATGTGGCTTGAACGGCATAAATTCCGCATAAGCGGGTTATCCAAGATGCGACGTTTCTAGAATCCGCTTGGAGAAGGAGAAGTACCTACTGTATACGTCACTTGGACATAAGAATCCTCATTTCTTCATGAATATACAATGTCACTGTCTCTAAAAGAGAAAATTTCCTGGTAAATATTGAATACAACGTTGTCGTTAGCGCGCTCCTGATCACGAAGTTCGATAATCACCGTCAGTACAGGATAATCACCTCTCCCCCCAGACACTTATTAGTGACCTCAATCGGTACAAGAAGAAGCTTCCGGGAAGGGGTTTGTTGGCATTGTGATTGGTATATACGGTACTCGTGGCAGGCGGGTTGGGAGGGCGGAGGTGGATAAGGATTATAACTTGTCAAATCGGTAGTCTCACGGTTTATGGGCTCAAACGGGACGTCAGACGGTCCGACGTCCAATGTTATTTTGGACCGGCCTCGCCGTGGGAAGCCGATTCATAACGTGTTTGGCACTACATACTGCAAATTTCTGTCACTTTTTCAATGCGGAGCTTGAATGGGTGCAGGTAGGTACATATTTTCTCGCTCAACAAGCTTAGAGAGTTGACGAGCTGCTTTGGAAGTACCTGAGTTGTTTGAAGAATACAGCGTGGTTTGTGACTGCTTTGAAGTGGAAGAGTAGAAAGATTGGAGGATACTTTTTTCTAAAGAGGCTCGAAAGCCTTCCCGATATGACGCACGCCCGCCCGGAGTCCACTATTCATGCGCTACTTCTTGACACGCTCCTTTCTGAGGGGTTCACGGATGGCGACATTGGAAAATAGCCCGGAGTAATTTTTTGGCGAGAAGCAGCATTTCTGAGCGGCTGTTGCAGGGCAACATTGGGATGGCTCAGAACGAAAATTTTCGCGGGTAATTATTTTTTCGTAAGACAAAAGATTTAAAAAAATGTTATTTCTTTCGGAGTAACCGTTCAACAACTATAACTTTAGGTTCGAATCGAATGTTCGGCTAGAACGCGAGGAGATTGCACCGATTACTTGTGGCTCGGCAAAATTCAAACTTTTGATATTGTCGACTTAAAAAATGATCAATGTTTGCCGAAATTCTGGTTTCGGAGTTTCAAGAGATGGGGGTCTCTCTACGAAACGGGAAGCAAGCACTGGGGGTTTGCGTTTGGAAAAACTTTTTGCCCTCTGTGTAGCTCACGATATTGTCAAAACTCAGTTTTCGACAAATTTTTGGTGAGAGCTGGAAAAAAAAAAAAATCGTTCTCTCTACGACGCACGCTGCAGAGCGAAATTTCATCCCTAAAAACGCAAATATGTTGCCGCTTTTTCGTGGTGCGTGTTTTTGGTAATTAGTTTTTTACGCCAAGTGAAAGAGAGCACGTCGAGACCTCTTTAATTGACCTATCGCACAAGTTCTACGAGGGGTGAGACGGAGCGTGTTGAGAGCCCGTTTTTTCTGTTTCGAATTATTTTCGCTACTGTAACACGTGGAACCTTTAAAATTGGGTTCTCTAACGAATAATCAGTGTGCGAAACTTATTCAAGGAAACTGAGACCGGACCGTCTCTCTAGACGGAAGACGAGCGAGTTGGGTGGGGCTCACGTTCTAAACCTTTGGGTTACTGCGAAACCGAACTTTCAGTTACGACTGGTGGAGGAACGAAATCGATCGTGGTGATAACTATGCAGACCAACCCCGAGTGGTTCCCTCTACGACGCACGCTGAGCGAGGAGTTCAAGGATTCTGTTAAAAAACGCAGAGAAAATGTCAAGCTTCCGTGTTGCGTGTTTGCGTAATTAAGAAAACTTTTAATGCCAAACGAAAGAGCGCGTCGACTTGTTGGTTGGCCTCTGCCGCGCGCCGCTCTACAACCTGGGGGTTCGAGCGAGTTAGCCGTTTTGCGTTTAGACCTTCGGGGTTACTGTGACGCGTCACAATTCAAACTTTTGAAAAGGGCGCGATGCTCCATTAAGTCGAGAACCTTTCGGTACGATTTCGTTCCAACGCCCAAGAGCATAAACGAACGAACGGACGCGAACGAACGAACGCAGCGGACGATAAGCCTCGGTAATTTTGCGCCCGGCTCGAGCAAGCGGGAACTCGGTATGAAATGGGCGATTGGCATTGTATAGTGTGTCGTGCATTTGAGAATACGTGTTATTTTATACGAATCAGAATAGTAAGTTGAGGATTCTTGGGGAATTGTGCGCCGCAGTTACCTCGAGATTTCAGAAAGTTTGTGCCATTGTTGGGCAAATAGAAGCCCCGAAGGTTAGCGCACAGATACTGATACATAAATGGAATAGTCCCCCCCCCCCCGCCCCACTTTTGGATTAAGAGGTCTAATGGGACGGCGCCCCGGGGTCACGTGGGGGACGGGTTACGGTACAGTTGCTGTGGGTCCCGCCAAACCGCCCATGAACAGGAATTGCCGTTTTTGGTCGTCTTCGATTGGATAGGTCGACAAGCTGTGTGTAAAAAACCCAACCCCTCTACTTTGTGTCTGTCAAATTGTTTAAATTCCTCGACACGTGTCGACAACTTTGTTCGCGTCCGTTAGCCCGCATTATATAAAAAAAAAATTTGAGAAAAATGTGTACCCTAATGCCAGATCAGCTATCCTCACCGACACGGTTGTCTGTACAACTCAAATTTTGGAGCTCAGTGGTGTGCGCCGCACAATGTGTGTTGTGTCGGCATGATACAAACACCGTTCATCTGAAATTTTTCAAATTGTTAAGTGTAAACTTTAAATGCATAAGTGCAAACAAAAAAAACTCAACTTTGCGCTGCGTCCTCACCCTTTTGTGCGGAAGTTTGGCGTACTCTTTTTCGCCGCGCCTCAGCGCGGCGAGGGTGTGCGGATGACAATGCTCTGTGCTCTGTGTGTCTGTGTGTCCGTGGCACCCAGAGAATAAACATGTGACATGTGTGGTGAGTGAGTCAAGGTCGCTGGTGAGATCAATTGGATGTGCCTTTCTCTGTGGCTAATTTTCGCATTTTCGAGATATTTTCACAGATTTGAAATTCAAAAATCGGCGAAAAATCGTGGAGTTCTTAGCCTGATGGGTTAGCCGCGAAATTTGCTTTCGGGAATGTGATAATTTGTGACACGAAAGGAAGAAATTTTTGTGGATGTGAAATTTGATAGAAATCGAAATTGTTTGTCGAAATTTCAAATTGAAATAAAACGTAATTTATTGACAAAAGTGAATGCAGAAATTGAAAGGTCGCAAGCCGTGAGAATTTGCAGACATGTAGTTTTTCGGTTCTGAAAAATTGCCATTGTTTAAACTAAATATGAAATCTGAAAAATCGATTTATTTAAATAATTAGCACAAATCCTCAGGAAATGGAAAGAACATAGGCCATTAAATAACGCAAAAGAATTTTTTTTGCATACGCAAAATTTATAGAAATACGCAATTATTTGTCAAAATTTTATAAATTAAAAAATAAAATGTCATTTAATGACGAATATAAATGCAGGAAATTGAAAAATCATTAAGCCAATAAGAATTTGTGACATGGTTCTACAGCTTTAAAATCTGCAATTTAGAGATATTTATAACTAAAAAATGTGAAAAAGAAAGTCGATTTTGTGCGCCTCAAACACTCAGAAATCGAAAGCATGAGCCGCCGGATGATTAACCGGGCTGTTTCGTATAGCGATATTCATAAGAAATACAGCAATACGTTCAGTTACATTGGTGCTGGCGGCGCCAGGCTTAGAGAGGGGGCGCCGGGCTTCAAGAGCGCGCAGGCTGGAGAAGAGCATCCACGACGAGGTCGACGGACGAGGTCGACCGCCCTTCTTTACTGTCGCATCGACCGCTTCGATCTTAACAGCGAACAGTGTGTACATGCGCTCTCGCTGGTAGGCGAAAAATTATGTTTCACAAAATCGCACGCGTTTATTTTTAGCCCCAGTAAATACAAGGCTTGAAAAATGGGCACATCTGGTTTGCGAATAACTTTGGCAAATAGGAACAGATAGAGCGGGAAAATTTCGCGGGGTGTAGACAATACTTCGCCGTTTTGTGTGTAAAGTTTCGCTCAAAACGGAGGGCGCGTCTCACAATGTACAGGGTGCCAAAGTCGGCCTAACTGATTAGACCACAGCATAGCGAGCGATCGTTTTAAAAGTTTGAATAATATCTGGCGTGCCTGAAAGAGCTCTCTTCTGGCAACTCTACCGGCGGTTCCGACCACAGGCGAGCCTTTTCGATCTCGATCTGTGCTCCGACGAAGTGGGTTATCGAGGGAACCAGGTGAAACATCTGTGGTGTATGGGGAGACGCATCGCCTGAGGTTCGGAGTAGTAGCGATACGTCCTGTACTTCGTTCAGTTACATATACTGGGCTCAGCGAAATTAAAAAATTTGAATTGTTTCAGTTATAGTATGCCTACGCGCGGCGTGGCTAGGCGCACAAAGTTGCACATAGCCTACCCTACACACCTGACATACCAACCGCCTCACCCGCCTTTCCAAGCGTGCTCCATGGTCATCTCGGAAATTCAAAAACTTGAATTTTCTCGGCTGCAGTAAGCTTTTTTGCGCAACAGACCAGTTTCGGCAAATCTGCGAGACCACCCAAGGGTAGCGCCCCATAGGTCGCCAGGGTATACGGGCCCAGCCTGGCGGGACGATTCGGGGAAACAGACAGACAGACAGACAACCGGCGATTAAGGGGGAGAATGTGCACTCGGAAACAGAAATGCGTACGCCGAACACAGGAATTCGCTCGCACCAAACTTTTGGCAAGTTTTTTTGTTGGATGTGACGTTTTCACACAGGCAGGAAACATCAGATAAGCGGCGTCGTATCATGCCGATAACATATAGCGAACGCGGCGATATCACTGAGCTTTAGATCAGCTGTACAGACAAGCGTATCGTGGGGATAGCTGCACTTGGCATTAAGGTACACGTTCTCAAGGAACTTTCTCCAGATGCGGCTAACGATGTGTACAAAGTTCACTATACTGTTCACCAAGATTTGACAGGCACAAAGTATAGGTTGAACTTTTTACACACACGGCTTGTTACAACAACCTCTCATGACGCTTTCCAGACTACAGCATTCACGGAATGGCGTTTGGGAGCGATGCCGATTGGGCTTTTGTGAGGAGCATTGCAGAGAGTAACCAAGGATACTTTGAAAGAGTGCTTGGATCGAGCAATACGTCGCTCACAGCTCGCTATCGCGGTAAGTTCAGCGAGGAATTTTAAGATGTGCCCATCTACAGACATTGTATTAACAGAGTGGAACGTGCATAGACGCACACACTGGAGAAGAATCCATTGTACCGGGTGTTTTTTTTAATGTGGTAAATCGCAAAGTTGAATAACTTTTGCGTGGGTTAACTCAGACAGGTGAAACTTGCACATGACAAACACAACACTTGTCCATCAGTGTTGTAAAGAAACGGTACAGTTCGATGATAACACGCACAAGCTACAGGGTGTCAAACTTGATGTCGAATTTTGAGGGGTTTGCATAAATCAAACCGCTACAACTCTTTCGTTTCAAAAGCAATTTGGATGCAACTGGTCTGATAAGATAGCCCAGTAAACGAGCTTTAATGTGTCACCAAAACGAGCTTCCTAACTTTATCGAGTGTCATTTCGCAGCTTGTAAAATTTGACACTAAGTGGCGTGAAGGGGCTCCAGTGGCGAAATGGCGAATCTCCAGTGCTGCGGACACACCCATGCCGAAACTTGGCGACATGCGAAATGACACTCGATAAAGTTAGGAAGCTCGTTTTGGTGACAAATTAAAGCTCGTTTACTGGGCTATCTTATCAGATCAGTTGCATCCAAATTGCTTCTGAAACGAAAGAGTTGTAGCGGTTTGATTTATGCAAACCCCTCGAAATTCGACATCAAGTTTGACACCCTGTAGCTTGTGCGTGTTATCTTCGAACTGTACCGTTTCTTTACAACACTGATGGACAAGTGTTGTGTTTGTCATGTGCAAGTTTCACCTGTCTGAGTTAACCCACGCAAAAGTTATTCAACTTTGCGATTTACCACATTAAAAAACACCCGGTATTATCCAAGTGCTTAAAAGCAGAGTCAGTTGGTGATTGACAATCAGTTAGTCAAAATTGTGGTCAAGTAGTATGCCGCAACAACGCTCTTGGTCTCCTGTTGAGATTTCTACAAAGAAGTCGAGGCCCCAATCCTACGCAATGTTGTGTTCCAACAGCTCAACCCAAGTGTGTCCATTCATTCTCTGCTCAGCGAAAATGACCACGTGCTATACAAGGGCCGTGAAGTGGTCACAATTGGAAAGATCGCTGAAAAACAGGGAGTAATTGGCGGCATTCAAGTCTTTAACGTAACCGCGACAAGCACTGGTGCAAGTGGAAGCCAGGTTTTCAAGGTGTGCAAGAGTTCGATTGTGTGCACTTCGTCACACAGTGCATCAGCACCCTTCACATCCCGTGTGAACTGCACAAACAAATTTGCAGGCCTCGTCGGCGTCTCCGCCTGATGAATGTTGGAGTGCGGGAACCCAAACATTCGGGGGAACGGAATGGCTTGTTAAGATTTGCCGCAATGGAAGGCTAACTTTTGCGCCATCTTCGCCGTACACTTTGCCTCCCGGCACCGTCGGAGGATTCATTGAAAGGATGTACGCGTACAAGAAGATCCGGCAGCTGCTGAAGGAATCAAGGAACAGTGCGTCTGAGACGACGAAGGAAGCGAAGCGCAAGGAAGCATTGCAGCTTAGCCTGAAGGTAGGAAGTTTTACAATGTGCAAATGTTTTAATCAAGCACCGTATGCAGTGCAGTGAAGAGCAACTTGCAAGTCTTGAATTGCTGCCCAGCTCAAACTGTGTGTCACAATATGCCTATTCTATTCAGTACAAGTTCGCGACTGAACTTACTTCCCTCGTTGTTCTCCCCCATATGAATATCCATCCATCGAAGCCGAGAATCACTGAAGGAGAGCCAAATGTTGACCCAACAAAGGACAGCAGAGAAAATCCAGCGGGAGGCAATGGGCAAACATCAGGTCAGTGCTACTCGTAGAGTAGAGAGACGATCTTGGGGTCGTTGGATACATATACCGCGACTAACTGATCGGGTGCTTCTGAGGGTGAGACTCAAAAATTTGAATTTCGTGAGTTACAGTAACCCAAAAGTCCAAAGCGCGAAATGGCGTGCTCGTTCATGCTAGGTACATCAAAATTTTTATCTAATTGGTAAAACACGCATTGAGAATAGTGATATTTTGTAGGAAAGTTGTATTGTTCTTGGTTTCATTCGGCATCTAAGTTTCGGATTAATCATAAATATTTTTAGTGGTTATTCTCATGAATCAAAATTTTAGGTTTGCGAGTTGCAGTTACCCAAAGGTAAGGCCGCAAGAGGGTTCTAACTCGCTCGCCTTACGTCGTAGAGCGATAATCGACACGTCATTTTAACAAGCTTTGTCTAAAAACTGTGGCACCACGTTGGCATTAGTGTAAACTTGAGAGCGTGTGCGCGATAATGTGCACTGGATAGTAAAGTGCCGCTAGACATTTAGTTGACAATCTGGTGGGGTATCGCCGCAATTACTCTTGGATTTGTTCGTTTTGCCTGATCCACATATGGATCAGAAGAATCGCCGCAGGCACACTTTGCGCTTATAATTGTGGCAACTGATCCATAAATGGATCAGAGAAATTCGCCGCAGGCACACAGTGCAATAAATGCGTCTAAATGAGACGACGCCCTATCGAAAAGGGTATAAATGGGACGACGCCCTATTGAAAAGGGTATAAATGGGACGACGCCCTATTCTTTTGGGCTCAGGGCCCGATGCATCCATACAAAGATTTGCTGAAGTTGAAGCTGCTTAAAATTGTCAAAATTTTGACATTCTGACAAAAACCTTGAACATGTACCTAAATTCTTTATTTATAAAATCTAGAACTACTTGCTAAATCCTTGGCAGACTATGCCCGACGCAACTATGCAAAGACATTTTAAAATTAAAGCTATTTGAAATTGTCGAAATTTGGGAATTTTAGCAAAACCCTTGAAAATATCCCTAATTTCATTAATTATAAAATCTGAAACTATTCGTTAAATGTTTGGCAGACTAATGCCCAGGTTCATACAATCGTGCAAAGAAAGTTTGAAATTTAAGCTGTTTGAAATTGTCAAAATTTGGGGATTTTAACAAAAACCTAGAAAATTTAACAAAGTTCGTTAATTATAAAATCTAGAACTATTTGCTAAATACTTGGCGGACTATGGCCGACACAACCGTGCATAGACATTTTGAAATTTAAGCTATTTGAAATTGTCGAAATTTGGGAATTTTGACAAAACCCTTGAAAATATCTCTAATTTCGTTAATTATAAAATCAGAAACTATTTGTTAAATACTTGACAGACTATGCCCCATGTATCAACGCAAAGAAATTGTGAACTTTGAACTGTTTGAAATTGTCGTAATTTGGGAATTTTGACAAAAACCTTGAAAATATCCCACAATTCGTTAATTATAAAATCTATAACGAGTTGTAAAATACTTGGCAGCCTATGCCCGACACAACCATGTAAAGAAATTATAAAATTTAAGCCATTTGAAATTGTCTAAATTTAGGAATATTGACAATACCCTTGAAAATATCCCTAATTACGTCAATTATAAAATTTGAAACTATTTGCTCTATACTTGGGAGACTATGCCCGATAGATCCGTGAAAAGAAATTTTGAAATCTAAGACGTTTGAAATTGTCGAAATTTGTGGGTTTTGACAAAACCCTTCAAAATATCCCAAATTTCGTTAATTATAATCTCTGAAACTATTTGCTAAATACTTGGAAGACTATGGTCGACACATCGGTGCAAAGAAGTTTTGAAATTTAAGCTGTTTGAAATTGTCGAAATTTGGAATTTTGACAAAACCCTTGAAAATATCCCTAATTTCGTGAATTCTAAAATCCGAAACTATGTCACAAATTCATCGCGTCTTATGCCCTTTCCATTTCAGCAAAAACTTTCTCGATACGACCTGTAAATAAAAGTGTCATTTTGACATTTTCATATTTTAATTGTAAATATCTCGAAATAGCGAAATTAGCAACAGAAACGGACAACGGCACGTTACTCAGCGCATTCGACTCCATTGGGTGGCACTAACCGTCATGTCTAGTTTTGTGACACACACACACACACACACACACACACACACACACACACACACACACACACACACACACACACACACACACACACACACACACACACACACACACACACACACACACACACACACACACACACACACACACACACACACACACACACACACACACACACACACACACACACACACACACACACACACACACACACACACACACACACACACACACACACACACACACACACACACACACACACACACACACACACACACACACACACACACACACACACACACACACACACACACACACACACACACACACACACACACACACACACACACACACACACACACACACACACACACACACACACACACACACACACACACACACACACACACACACACACACACACACACACACACACACACACACACACACACACACACACACACACACACACACACACACACACACACACACACACACACACACACACACACACACACACACACACACACACACACACACACACACACACACACACACACACACACACACACACACACACACACACACACACACACAATCGCACAATAACCCCTTTACCACAATAACGGTATAACACAATAAACACAATAGAAATATAGCATAGAGACAGATAATCACTCTTTCTTTCGAGTTGCTGCAGTTATTCTGTTTGCACACTGTGTCTCAGGTGGCCAGGTGGGGGGTCTTCGCCCTTCTCTCCTGGCCACTACCGGCCTAATGAGAGAGAGTATGACTCGAGTTGTCTGCCACAGAATAAATCAATACACACAATAGCACAATAACCCCTTTACCACAATAACGGTATAACACAATAAACACAATAGAAATATAGCATAGAGACAGATAATCACTGTTTCTTTCGAGTTGCTGCAGTTATTCTGTTTGCACACTGTGTCTCAGGTGGCCAGTGGGGGTCTTCGCCCTCTCTCCTGGCCACTACCGGCCTAATCAGAAAAATATGACTTGAGACGACTGCCACAGAATAACACAATACACACAATAGCACAATAAACCCTCGTACCACAATAACGGTATAACACAATAAACACACACACACACACACACACACACACACACACACACACACACACACACACACACACACACACACACACACACACACACACACACACACACACACACACACACACACACACACACACACACACACACACACACACACACACACACACACACACACACACACACACACACACACACACACACACACACACACACACACACACACACACACACACACACACACACACACACACAAAATAGCACAATAACCCCTTTACCACAATAACGGTATAACACAATAAACACAATAGAAATATAGCATAGAGACAGATAATCACTGTTTCTTTCGAGTTGCTGCAGTTATTCTGTTTGCACACTGTGTCTCAGGTGGCCAGTGGGGGTCTTCGCCCTCTCTCCTGGCCACTACCGGCCTAATCAGAGACAGTATGACTCGAGATGACTGCCACAGAATAACACAATACACACAATAGCACAATAACCCCTTTACCACAATAACGGTATAACACAATAAACACAATAGAAATATAGCATAGAGACAGATAATCACTGTTTCTTTCGAGTTGCTGCAGTTATTCTGTTTGCACACTGTGTCTCAGGTGGCCAGTGGGGGTCTTCGCCCTCTCTCCTGGCCACTACCGGCCTAATCAGAGACAGTATGACTCGAGATGACTGCCACAGAATAACACAATACACACAATAGCACAATAACCCCTTTACCACAATAACGGTATAACACAATAAACACAATAGAAATATAGCATAGAGACAGATAATCACTGTTTCTTTCGAGTTGCTGCAGTTATTCTGTTTGCACACTGTGTCTCAGGTGGCCAGTGGGGGTCTTCGCCCTCTCTCCTGGCCACTACCGACCCCTAATCAGAGACAGTATGACTCGAGATGACTGCCACAGAATAACACAAAACACACAATAGCACAATAACCCCTATACCACAATAACGGTATAACACAATAAACACAATAGAAATATAGCAAAGTGATATTGGACTCAGAAACACAGCGGTGCAGTAACTAATAGAGTGCACTTAAGTGACTCGGTGGCCAGACCACAATGTGTGCATGCGCAGTTTGACCGTGCCATTATACAGTTTATACTCAACTCGAGACGACGACAACGCGAAACAAGCATCCAACCTAGCGTGTTACCACTTTCTCTGATTGCAAGATATGGCTCATGAATGGTTGAGTCCGTGTCAAACGAGAAGTCTTGAAGTGGCATGACGGGCGAGTCAGGTCGATGTTGTACAATCATCACAAAAAGACAGAGCAAAACAAGCCATAGCAATAGCAAGTTGTCCGATAGCAAAAAATGGTGTCCTTTCGCAAGCAGTGCTAATGAAGTGTCCATCTTTGTATAAAACATAGTTTTGAGCATGCTGTACGTAGTGCTTCATAGCATTTAGCATAGTGTTGCATTCCGATCCTTGACAGCAGCAGTACTTCATCATTTCATAGCCTTTAGCTGAGTGTCCATCCATGTTTCTACAAGTGTTCGGTTGATAACAACGTGGGCGGGCGGACGGACGGGCGGGCGGGCGGGAGGATAGGCGGGCGGGCGGGCGGGCAGACGGATGGGCGGGTGGACGGGTGGGCGGGCGGACACACACACGCGCGCGCGCGCGCACGCACGCACGAACGCACGCACGCACGCACGCACGAACGCACGAACGAACGAACGCACGCACGCACGCACGCACGCACGCACGCACGCACGCAAGAACGCACGCACGCACGCACGCACGCACGCACGCACGCACGCACGCACGCACGCACGCACGCACGCACGCACGCACGCACGCACGCACGCACGCACGCACGCACGCACACACGCACGCATGCTCCAGGGTATGTTCCAGGGTATGCCCGGCAGTGTGTGGGGTGTGTAGTGGGGTATGTTCCAGGACATGCCCCAAGGTATGTTTCAGGGTATGCCCGGCAGTGTGTGGGGTGTGTAGTGGGGTATGCTCCAGGACATGCTCCAGGGTATGTTCCAGGGTATGCCCGGCAGTGTGTGGGGTGTGTAGTTGGGTATGTCCCAGGGTACGTCCAGAGGTGTGTGGGGTGTGTCGTGGGGTATGTCCCAGGGTATGCTCCAGGGCATGCTCCAGGGTGTGTCCGGTGGTGTGTGGGTGTGTCGTTGGGTATGCTCAATTTTCTTGTTGCAGATAGTTGGCACACTTTTCATGTTGCAGATAGTTGGGGCAGTTTTCTTGTTATGAATAGTGCACAAGAGTTCAATTTCAGACTTCAGACACACTTTTCATGTTCTAGATAGCCGGTGCAGTTTTCATGCTGCAGATAGTGCACACCATACCTTTTCAGTTTCTTAGTCATTCTTCACATTTGACTTTTGACTTTCCAAACAAGCTGTTTTAAAAAAGTTGAGTTGTTTTATTAATACAGAGTGGTTTGTGAGTGTTTTGAAGAGGAAGAATTAAAGAGTGGATACGTATTTCGAAGCCCTTCCGATATGACGCGCGCCCGCCCGGAGTCCACTATTCATGCGCTACTTCTGACACGCTCCTTTCTGAGGGGTTCTTGCAGGGCAACATTGGGATCGTCCGGGATTAACTTTTTTGAGCAAGACACACGCATTTCTGAGCAGTCGTTGCAAGGCAACATTGGGATCGCCCGGGATTATTTTTTGAGCAAGACACGCCTTTCTGAGCGGTTGTTGCAAGGCAACATTGGGATCGCCCAGGATTAATTTCTTTAGCAGACAAAGTTGTTCGCAAGACAAGGGTTTAAAAAACAAAAGTATTTCTTTAGGAATGACCATTCAACAACCGCCTCTACGTAAGCTTTCAAACGGTCGAACGAATGCCGCTCTACATCGTAAGACGAGCGAGTTAGGGCCCATTTGCTGTTTGAACCTTTGGGTAACTGTAGCTCACGAAATTCAAACCTTCAAATCTCGACTTCTCTTAACGGAATGATCAGTGTGCCGAAACCTATTCAACAAACTCAAGATCGTCTCTCTACGACAGAAGACGAGCGAGTTAGAGAAGTTAACGTTTTGAATTTTTGGGTTACAGTAGCTCGCGATATTCAAGCTTTTGAGTTTCGACCAATAGAAGAACAAATGATCAGTGAGTCAAGAGCTATCCAGCAACTCAAGATCGTCTCTCTACGACGCACGCTGAGCGAGTTAGAGCGATTTCTATGCTAAAAACGCAAGAGTGTCGCTTTTCGTGGTGCGTGTTTGCGTAATTAGCAAAATTTTACGCCAAGTGAAAAAGCACGTCGAGACCTTTTAGTTGACCTATCGCACGCCGCTCTACGACGTAAGACGAGCGTGTTAGAGCCGTTTTGCGTTTTGGACCTTCGGGTTACTGTAGCGCGCGCAATTCAAACTTTTGAATCTCGACTTCTCTTAACGGAATGATCAGTGTGCCGAAACCTATTCAACAAACTCAAGATCGTCTCTCTACGACAGAAGACGAGCGAGTTAGAGAAGTTTACGTTTTGAATTTTTGGGTTACAGTAGCTCGCGATATTCAAGCTTTTGAGTTTCGACCAATAGAAGAACAAATGATCAGTGAGTCAACAGCTATCCAGCAACTCAAGATCGTCTCTCTACGACGCACGCTGAGCGAGTTAGAGCGATTTCTATGCTAAAAACGCAAGAGTGTCGCTTTTCGTGGTGCGTGTTTGCATAATTAGCAAAATTTTACGCCAAGTGAAAAAGCACGTCGAGACCTTTTGGTTGACCTATCGCACGCCGCTTTACGACGTAAGACGAGCGAATTAGAGCCGTTCTGCGTTTTGACCTTCGGGTTACTGTAGCACGAGCAATTCAAACTTTTGAATCTCGACTTGTCTTAACGAAATGGTCAGTGTGTCGAAACCTATTTAACGAACTCATGATCGTCTCTCTGCGACGGAAGACGACCGAGTTAGAGAACTTTTGCGTTTTGAACCTTTGGGTTACTGTAACTCGCACAAATTCGAATTTTTGAGTTTTGACCAATAGAAGGACGAATGATCAGTGAGTCGAGGGCTATTCAATAAACTCAAGATCGTCTCTCTACGACGCACGCTGATCGAGTTAGAGCGAATGTAGTGTAAAAATGTCGAGAATGTCGCTTTTCATGTTGCGTGTTTGCGTAATTAAGAAAATTTCTAATGCCAAACGAAAGAGCACGTCGAGACCTTTTAGTTGAGCTACCGCACGCCGCTCTACGACAGACGAGCGAGTTAGAGCCGCTTTTCGTTTTGACCTTCGGGTTACTGTAGCGCGCGCAATTCAAACTTTTGAATGCCGATTTCTCGAGGCACATTGCCAGTAAGTCGAGACCTTTCCATAAAGCCCAAGATCACCTTCCTACGACTTTCCAACGCCGAGATCTGACAGCGTAACACACGAACGAACGAACGGACGCACGCACGTTGAGCTCTCGTAGGGGTTCGCCCGGCTGAGGCCGGGCGAAAAAAGTGAGAAAGTGAGATAGTGTCTGTGTGAAGTGTGAACTTGTCTGAACACATCCCAACCTGTCTGAACATGTTTCCCGCCAAATTTTTCCGCCAAATTCAAATCTGTCCCTGGAAGCCTGTCTCTAGGATTTGTCCTTGAAAATCTGCCTGGAAATCTGTCTCTGGAAATCTGTCCCTGGAATTCTGCCTAGGATTGAGCGTCTCACGAAATCTGCCTAGGATTCCGCTAGGAAATCTTGCCTAGAATTCTGTCCCTAGGAATCGCCCCTTTACTACTGACAGACACATCACATACGGGCCGCGTGCGCGCTTCCACGGGCTTTCAGTAGAGCACAAGAACGGCGCGCTACGCAGCGGAACGAAGCAGTTACAGGCGATTTTCTTTTCGCGTGGTCGCGTGGCCATCAGCGCGTGGGCCACAGAGGTCAGTGGCGGATGGCGTGCGGATTAGTAGTACTCGGGGTAGTTTTCGATGGGCATTCTCGCGACGTGGTCGGTTCTGGCGTGCGACGCGCCAGGAAAAAGTTTGTCTCTGCCAAAGTTCGGGATTTTTGCGCCAGATTCAAATGCGTCTCAGGCTTGGGCTGTGTTGTATGTGTCCCTGGGATTGTGCTGTGGCTGTCACAATGTGTCCCAAGGAAAATCTACGTCCCTGGGGACAGACGTCCTGCAATCTACGTCCCTGGCCTCACCGCCATTTACTACTCACCCACACTCATTTTGAATTTAGCAACAGCAAATCTCATTGGATCCGTAATCAGCGACATCGATTTTACCTGAAGCCATCTGTCACGTGTTTTACTTCGGCAGGACAAAAAAGTTCACGGACTACACATCGTCATCTGTATATGTACACATCGCCGCGCTGAGGCGCGCCGAAAAAAGATTACAGTGCACTTACAGACATCCCTTGAAACGCTTGTCCCTGTTCTTTTCAGTATTCTTGTCAAATTTTGGACAAAAGCAGCTTCCCCATATTTGCATTGTCATTTCTGGGTCAAGAAAATATTTGTTCATGGAACAACCGGACATCAATCGCTTTCTTGAAGTAGAGTTCAGTTTAACAGATGAACACTTCTCAACGGTGACGTAGTGTTTTGTGCTCTCCAGTGCTTCAGCAAGGTCTTTATATTTTTTAGAGGCATACTTTTTGCAGGTGCGTGGGCCAAGCTCTCTTTAGCCATAGCTCAATTGGTAACGTCAACGCAACAAGATTAGAATGCCCTTAGTACCACTGAGTTGGCGGCTTGTCTGCCAGCTGAGCCAGGCGACATAGGGGCACAGCTGGGACACCCTGTATAATTAATTCTAGTATATGCTACAATTAATTGTAGTATGAGCTGAATTGTAGTATAGTATAACACAATACTACAATTCCGGACTCAGTTGTAGTCTAGCGTAGTATGCCGTACTATACTATGCTATACTATTATGCTACAATTCATTATAGCATTGTAGGACACGTTGCAATCATCACACCACGCTGCAACCTTCCGGAATCTACATTCTGGCTTGGAGTATAGTATCATGCGAATTCGTCATAAGTAATTTCAAACATCTTTACAACGCCATACAATGCCAGCTGGCATTCTGGCAGATTGAAACAGCCGCAGCTACGGATTTCGGATGTTAGCACACGAGCTATAGGCCTAGTGGAGCACACTATTTGGTCGAGAATTAGCATTGTCATTGTCAGTGAATTGAGCCAACGCAGAAACATCTTCTATGCTTGGATAAACTTCTTCTCCTTTGGTAGTGGAAGAGTGTCTGTCTGCAGTTTGCTTGCACAGAACAGAAAGAATCACTGTTTGCCCATAACTGACCGTGCGCGGTCGCATGCATGCAAGGTGTTTTTGTCGCCGAATAAATCGTGTCAGCTATTTCGCTTTTTGCACAGCAGTGCGAACCCTATCAAGAGCTTGGCATGCTTAACGTCCGTCCGTTGTTGTACTGTAGATGGGTGAAGTGTAGGTTCAAGCGAAACAACAAGACATATCGGTAATGGGTCTCTTATAGCGTATAGCGAGAGATGTATAGAGATGTATCTCTTATGTATAGCGAGAGAACTCCGTGATGTCTAAGCCTAAGCCCAGGCGCCTAAGCCTAGCCTCTACCTAGAATGTAGATTGTAGAACTCACCGTTTGTTTTCGTTGACTCTACAACCACAAAGCAATCAAAAATGTTCAAATCTGAGCGACACATACAGTAGGACCAGTCAATCGAGCAATCGCCGTGATTCGGTAAATCTCTAACTTCAAGATTGTCTTAGTGCAAAGGTTGTCGTCCCAACGTTGAAGACGTATTCGAGCGGCGCTTCATACTCGATCCTATGAGATATTAAAATATTTTGGCAGCTTTGCACGAGCATTGCTATCATAGTGTGAACTTCACTACACACACATGGTTTGCTCGATCGTAAGCCTGTGTGAGACCATGAATTAATTCGATGGGATGCCGTGATGATTGATACCCGTGCCATTGCCCCATCTCTCGGGTAGGCGCTAACTCAAGAAATTTTTCATAGTTTCTTTCTACAGCGCCACAGGGGACAATTTAACGGTTCTGTTTTGTCTGTATTGTGCAAAAACCGCCAAAAAAAACTCAGCGTTTGGGCGAAATACTTCCGATTCTGAGGCTTTGTATAAAGATATATTTTCTTTCGCGTTAATAGCACAGCAGGCATTAAGTATATATATATATATATACTTTATTATTTCGTTTCTATGTACCGTAAATCCTCCAATAAGCGCCCAGGGCGCTTATTTTTTCAACCTCCCTCTAGGGGGGGCGCTTTTTGGAGGGGGGCGCTTATTCGAGGGGGGGCGCTTATTAACTCGACCCCTCAGTAGTGCCAACATTTCACCAAAATTCTCCGTTCTTGTCACTTTTTTGCGCGCATCTGCATAGATTTCAGACTGAAACTGTATAGCTTTTGATCAGAATACCTGCAATTAGTAGCAGTGCTGTCATATGTAGTCAAAACTTGTGCTAGGAATGGTCACAGAGCACATATGGTAGTGCTGGTACTGCTGGTACTAACAAAAGGTGGGCGCTTATTGGAGGGGGGGCGCTTATTTTTTCAACCTCCCTTTAGGGGGGGGCGCGTATTTGAGAGGGGGGGGGCGCTTATTGGAGGATTTACGGTAATTTGCTATCTTGCTTTTATCTATTTATATATTTAGCCATTTACGTTTTAAATATTCTTGCTATTATCTGACTTTATTTAAACTTTTCATTGGAATCGTATCGGACCCATTGGGGGGGGGGGGGGGGGGGGGGGGTGGGTGGTGAAAGATGTTACCCCCCCGCCGGTGGTTGCACACTGTCCTCCCGTAGCGTCTACTCCCGAAGAAGT
>JASAMZ010000244.1:0-11413 GCA_030248115.1 Linhomoeus sp. GSCO2_2 | reverse complement strand
TCTACTCTGTTGTGTGTACATGCTAGTTCATTCACTTTCTCCGCGTTGCACACAAAGGTCACAAAGGGCAAGCGGAAGCTGGAGCTTTGCTCGCTAATGACTTGCGGCACGTTTGTTGCTCACAGGTATGAACAGCCCTATTCCTACTTCCAAGGCAGCTAATCCTTTGTCTCAAGCTTGCGAGTAAGCCAGCAAGCTGTCGGCGCTACACTCACCAACGTGACTGCAAGCTACCTACAAAACCCTGTCTAATTTGCACTGCATCCATGCACCAATACCAACCAGAACTCACCAAAGCTCTCCGTCTCCTCAGAGGTCGATTTGCATATTGTGCATCGTAGGGAGGCTTCCTGCGAGGACGCCGCGTCCAGTTTGGACACCGCCTCCAAAATTTCGCGCTTCGTGGGCCTAAGACGCTCCATTGTTAACGCTACCGTACTCTTCTACAGTGACTCAGTAACTCCTATCTCCGAACTCAGACTGTTGATAAACCGATGAGTGAATGAACCAGCTAATGAGATCTCTCGCGGCTTGGGGTCGTCGACCGAAAGATTACGATCGCTCTATTAGTGCCTGTGGCGTACCAATTGCCCTCAAAATCTGTCTCTCCCTCCCGCCGTTTCTCTTGCATTTGTATGTCCCAATCAATAGCCCGCATCAATCATAAAATATCAGCGATCGAAACACCAACAAACCAAAACAACTAGCAAACGAGATCACTAATCACTCGATCAATCAAGGATTAGACGTCGGCGAAAACGTCCACGGCGGTCGATTTGTATCCCAGACTGATAAAGACGGCCAGCTGACTGCCCCAGCCGCCCACAGTCACGATCTGTAATTTGAAATCTCGAGATACCGTAATTCCATGATCTGTAATTTGAAGTTTCGAGATACAGTAATTTCACGATCTGTAGTTAGAAATTTTGAGATACAGTAACTTCACGATCTGTAATTGAGAATTTTGAGATACCGTATTTTTTCGACTGCAATTTGAAATTTCGAGATACCATGAAATTTGAAATTTCGGGACACCGTAATTTTATGATCTGCAAATCGAATTTTCGAGACACCTTTCGATCTTAGGATCTGTAATTTGAAATTTCGAGACACAGTAATTTCACGATGTGTGATTTGAAATTCAGAGATACCGTAATCTATTACATAAACATGGCTCAAAAATGACTCGTTAATAACACTTTTCGTAACTTTCACTTGGTTTATAGCAAATATGTCATGCAAGGACAAAATGTATTTGTCCAGCGAAAAAGTACTCGGTCTGACAGACAAAGCGACGAAACCTTTAAGAAAATGCGAAATTAATGAAGTCAGATTGTGGCCATTTTTCAATCCGCCAAACACAGGAATTTTTCTCGTGGGCCAAATCCAAAAGTAGACAAATATGAAGAGAAATTTGAAATCCAATAAACCAGCCTTGTTCTCGTCCGAGTGCTTATTGGAGCGTATACTGTAGACGAAGCGAACGGTCTCTAACGGAACTGAGGAGACGAAATCGCCGCCGAAATCGAACTGATACAAAGAAGACGAGGAGCCGCCGGCCAAAATCTGCAAAATCCAGAATGTAAATTGTGTAAAACTTGCCAAGTTAATTGTGTTAATTGTGTAAATTGTGTAAAACTTGCCAATACTCCAAGTTTAACTTGGAGTATTTTGACGTACATATTTTGTCTAGTACAGGTTGGGGGGGGGGGGGGTTTTGAGGGTGAGGGGGAGCCCCCTTAGAAAAGCCACTTTGTGATTTTGCTGACTTAGTGCAAACTTTTATAATTGAATTTTCCGATTAATCCATAAAAGATTCACGCAAGACTGCAACGAGCGAAAATCTGCAAATTTCGCCCTGCAATCGCGGCAAATTCATGCGAAAATTTCGTCATATTGCAGTTCCATTACCGTATTCTACCGTACTACTTCATTTGCGGTGTGGGGAAGGGTTGATCGACAATCCAAACGCCACCCTGTACAGTATACACAGTACACACACACACGCACGCACACACGCACGCACGCACGCACGCACGCACGCACGCACGCAAGCACGCACGCACGCAAGCACGCACGCACGCACGCACGCACGCACGCACGCACGCACGCACGCACGCACGCACGCACGCACGCACGCACGCAAGCACGCACGCACGCAAGCACGCACGCACGCACGCACGCACGCACGCACGCACGCACGCACGCACGCACGCACCCTCTCCTGTTCCACGGCTACACTTCTGTAGTCCAAGTCGGCATTGTGGGGAGTGAGCACTCTGCCCAGACTCATGGAACTCAGGTGGTACATGGCTAGGGATGGGCCGCCGCCGCAAATCTGAAAATATTCGAATTTGTAAGGTAAATTTCGCACACCGCATGAAGTGTACATTTATCCAAATGGCAGCTCTGTTTAGACCTCAGAGCGAATTGAGGTGAAAAGTCCGGGTTACCCGGGAAGCGAAATTGGCCCGTCCCTTCCCAAACTTTTATAGGGGTATCTCTAGTAACCATCGATCTTTTCGTCCGCTCTCAACGATATATTTTTCAAATGTCTACCCAGACACTAAGCTCGGCCCGCAAACCTGTCAGCCATACGGTGTACAAAACCACCCGGAATTTCCCATTTTGCAGTCGATTATCGCTACTTCCATCCAATCTACCGTATCCCTTACTATCCACTGGCCGTCCAGAGCGCAGCAGCCCAGCCACTGCCCTTTGTCTTGTCGCTTGCAATCGGGGATTTGTCCGGGAACCAGCTTCCTTTCCGGGTTACCCGTCCTCAGGTCCCATACCAACAACTGGCCATCCTCCCCCGCCGAGATTACGGTAGTTGGGCAATTTGAATCCTCGGAATCGTCGTTACAGGAGGCCACGCAGTGAATGTAGTCGGTGTGCCCGCAAAGAGTGGACTGGAATGGAAGGGGATATTGTGTTGTGATGACGAACAGTCTTGAAGGGATTTCACGAGATTATTTGGCGTGTTATTGAGGGGGGGGGGGGGGTGCGTGTAACCTTCCACCACCTCCATTCCTTACCCTAGAACTGCAATGCTATGTAATTTCGCGTGCGACGCCTATACATTAACAAATTAATTTCTTCGTATGTGATATCTGCACTACGTATGGACGGTATGGTACCCATGCGCAAATTTGCACAAATATTTAGCGATCTTCGGCACTTCATTTGGGAAGCCTTCGGGTCGTTTGGTTTCTGTACCTTTTACGAAACTTACTATCGCTATAACTCAGACCACGCGCGGACACGCAACGCGTGGTCATCCAACATACATTTTTTCGCCCGGCCTCAGCCGGGCGAACCCCTACGAGAGCTTATCGTCCGTTCGTGCGTCCGTCCGTTCGTGCGTCCGTCACGCTCTCAGATCTCGGCGTCGGTAAGTTGTAGGAAGGAGATCTTGGGCTCTACGGAAAGGTCTTGACTCACTGATCATTCAGCTAAGAGACTTCGAAATTCAAAACTTTGAATTGCGCGCGCTACAGTAACCCGAAGGTTCAAACTGAAAACGGCTATTACTCGCTCGTCTTACGTCGTAGAGCGGCGTGCGATAGCTCAACTAAAAGGTCTCGACGTGCGCTTTCGCTTGGCATTAAAAGTTTTCTTAATTACGCAAACACGCAACACGAAAAGCGACACTCTCGCGTTTTTAGCGCGGAAATCGCTCTAACTCGCTCAGCGTGCGTCGTAGGGAGACGATCTTGGGTTGGTTGGATAGCTCTCGACTCACTGATCATTTGTTCTTCTATTGGTCGAAACTCAAAAGTTTGAATTTCGGGAGCTACAGTAACCCAAAGGTTTAAAACGCGAAATTTGTCTAACTCTCTCGTCTTCCGTCATAGAGAGACGATCTTGAGTTCGTTGAATAGGTTTCAGCACACTGATAATTCCGTTAAGAGAACTCGAAATTCAAAAGTTTGAATTGCGCGCGCTACAGTAACCCGGGGGTTCAAACCGCAAAACGGCTCTAACACGCTCGTCTTACGTCGTAGAGCGGCGTGCGATAGGTCAACTAAAAGGTCTCGACGTGCTCTTTCATTTGGCGTAAAAAATTTGTTAATTACGCAAACACGCACCACGAAAAGCGACATTCTTGCGTTTTAGCATAGAAATCGCTCTAACTCGCTCAGCGTGCGTCGTAGAGAGACGATCTTGAGTTGCTGGATAGCTCTTGACTCACTGATCATTTGTTCTTCTATTGGTCGAAACTTAAAAGTTTGAATATCGCGAGCTACAGTAACCCAAAGTTTCAAACAGCAAATGGGCCCTAACTCGCTCGTCTTACGTTGTAGAGCGGCATTCGTTCGACCGTTTGAAAGCTTACGTAGAGGCAGTTGTTGAACGGTCATTCCTAAAGAAATACTTTTGTTTTTTTAAACCCTTGTCTCACGAACAACTTTGTCTGCGAAAAAAATTAATCCCGGGCGATCCCAATGTTGCCTTGCAACAACCGCTCAGAAATGCGTGTGCCTTGCTCAAAAAATTAATCCCGGGCGATCCCAATGTTGCCCTGCAAGAACCTCTCAGAAAGGAGCGTGTCAGAAGTAGCGCATGAATAGTGGGCTCCGGGCGGGCGCGCGTCATATCGGAAAGGCTTCGAAATACTTTACAAAAGTATCCACTCTTTTACTCTTCCACTTTAAAAGACTCACAAACCACTCTGTATTAATAAAACAACTCAACTTTTTTAAAACAGCTTGTTTGGTTCTATCACCATCATTTTGGTACCAACAAGCTGTTTTAAACCAGGCAAGTCGTCCGGGGGACGCAGTATACTCCACAAATTTGAACTCCTACGCACGGTGACTCCTCTCGTGTTGTGGCCTCCTGACACTCCCAATCGCAAAACTAATGCCGAATTCGTGATCTACATCCCAGAATACCCCAGAATCGACATACAACACCCCTAACTTCCTATGGACTCACAGAACCAAAATTCTGCACTTGGGGTACGGTAGCATGCGAATTCGTCATAGGTACGCTTAAACATAATCTAAACGCTCAACTAATGCCAAATTCGTAATCAGCGCCCCCGAAAACCCCGAAATCGAGTATAATATCGCGAGAGTCGGCCCCACACCCAATATTCAAATGGACGCGGCGGGGTTACTGTAGCTCTGCAAATTTGCCAAAACACTTTTCTGGACCAGATTTCAACGTAGAATCGTTTAAAACCACTTTTGAACCGATTCGGCAACGCATTCGAGCGCTACAGACGCTGAAACGCGAAAAGCGCAATTTTTTCGCCCGGCCTCAGCCGGGCGAACCCCTACGAGAGCTTAGCGTCCGTGCGTTCGTGCGTGCGTGCGTCACGCTCTCATATCTCGGCGTTGGAACGTCGTAGGAAGGAGATCTTGGGCTTTATGGATAGGTCTCGACTCACTGGTAATGTCGCTAAGAGACTTCGAAATTCAAAACTTTGAATTGCGCGCGCTACAGTAACCCGAAGGTCAAAAAGGAAAACGGCTCTAACTCGCTCGTCTTACGTCGTAGAGCGGCGCGCGATACCTCAACTAAAAGGTCTCGACGTGCTCTTTCGTTTGGCATTACAAATTTTCTTAATTACGCAAACACGCAACACGAAAAGCGACATTCTGGCGTTTTTGACACAGAAATCGCTCTAACTCACTCAGCGTGCGTCGTAGAGAGACGGTCTCAAGTTGGTTGGATAGCTCTCGACTCACTGATCATTTGTTCTTCTATTGGTCGAAACCCAAAAGTTTGAATTTCGCGCTCTACAGTAACCCAAAGGTTCAAAACGCAAAACTTCTCTAACTCGCTCGTCTTCCGTCGTAGAGAAACGATCTTGAGGTCGTTGAATAGGTTTCGGCACACTGATCATTCCGTTAAGAGAAGTTGAGATTCAAAAGTTTGAATTTCGCGAGCTACAGTAACTCAAAGGTTTAAACAGCAAAGCGACTCTAACTCGCTCGTCTTACGCCGTAGAGTAAAAGGTCTCGACGCGGTCTTTCGTGTGGCATAAAACATTTTCTAAATTTCGTTAACACGCAACACGAAAAGCGACATTCTCGCCTTTTAACACAGAAATCGCTCTACCTCGCTCAGCGTGCGTCGTAGAGAGACGATCTTGAGTTTGTTGGATATCTCTCGACTCACTGATCATTTGTTCTTCGATTGGTCGAAACTCAAAAGTTTGAATATCGCGAGCTACAGTAATCCAACGGTTCAAAACGCAAAACTTCTCTAACTCGCTCGTCTTCCGTCGTAGAAAGAGAAGATCTTGAGCACGTTGAATAGGTTTCGGCACACTGATCATTCCTTTATGAGAAGTCGAGATTCAAAAGTTTGAATTTCGCGAGCTACAGTAACTCAAAGGTTCAAACAGCAAATCGGCCCTAACTCGCTCGTCGTACGTTGTAGAGCGGCATTCGTTCGACCGTTTGAAAGCTTACGTTGAGACAGTTGTTGAGCGGTCATTCCTAAAGAAATACTTTTGTTTTTTTAACTCTTGTCGTACGAACAACTTTGTCTGCTAAAAAAATTAATCCCGGGCGATCCCAATGTTGCCTTGCAACAACCGCTCAGAAATGCGTGTGCCTTGCTCAAAAAATTAATCCCGGGCGATCCCAATGTTGCCTTGCAAGAACCCCTCAGAAAGGAGCGTGTCAGAAGTAGCGCATGAATAGTGGACTCGGGCGGGCGCGCGTCATATCGGAAAGGCTTCGAAATACTTTACAAAAGTATCCACTCTTTTACTCTTCCACTTTAAAACACTCACAAACCACTCTGTATTAATAAAACAACTCAACTTTTTTAAAACAGCTTGTTGACCCCGGAGTCAAAAAAGTTCCACCAAGATAACTTTTTTGTGTCTCAACCGATTTTCTCCGTTCATGGCTCATTCGATAGAGGACATCTGGGAAGGAGCACCAAAAGCGGTCTCGCGGCTCTAGCTGCTACCAATTGCGCACAGCAAACCGTCAAAGTCGGAAAATAGCAAAAAATCGCGAATGATTCAAATTTGGCGCCAAATTGGGTCCCGCAGCGATCCAATTCTTTTTTTGCCGACTCGGCACTATCGAGGGCTACAACATATCAAAAGATAGTATATACCATTATATGCAACTTTCTCGAGTTCTACCTTGTGTAACCCATTTTTCAGTACTTTGAAAATTTGAATTTTTGAATTTCCCGCCAAAGGGGTCCCGCAGCGTGTTGGTGTCCACCCTGCCCACTTACTAGGCCTACCCAACGCAAAAGACCGTTTGCAAATCGGCCGCTTCACGCGCGAACGCCATCCGGTTAAAATTACTGCGTTTCGCGCACAATCGCTATATACTCCACACTTTTTTGTGGAGTATAAAAAGTTGAGTTGTTTTATTAATACAGAGTGGTCTGTGAGTGTTTTAAAGTGGAAGAGTGAAAGAGTGGATACTTTTGTAAAGTATTTCGAAGCCTTTCTGATATGACGCGCGCCCGCCCGGAGTCCACTATTCATGCGCTACTGCTGACACGCTGCTTTCTGAGCGGTTCTTGCAGGGCAACATTGGGATCGCCCGGGATTAATTTTTTGAGCGAGACACACGCATTTCTGAGCGGTTGTTGCAAGGCAACATTGGGATCGCCCGGGATTAATTTTTTTAGCAGACAAAGTTGTTCGTAAGACAAGGATTTAAAAAACAAAAGTATTTCTTTAGGAATGACCGTTCAACAACTGCCTCAACGTAAGCTTTCAAACGGTCAAACGAATGCCGCTCTGCAACGTAAGACGAGCGAGTTAGGGCTGATTCGCTGTTTGAACCTTTGAGTTACTGTAGCTCGCGATATTGAAACTTTTGAGTTTCGACCAATAGAAGAACAAATGATCAGTGAGTCAAGAGCTATCCAGCAACTCAAGATCGTCTCTCTACGACGCACGCTGAACGAGTTAGAGCGATTTCTATGTTAAAAACGCGAGAATGTCGCTTTTCGTGGTGCGTGTTTGCATAATTAACAAAATTTCTACGCCAAGTGAAATAGCACGTCGAGACCTTTTAGTTGACCTATCGCACGCCGCCCGACAACGTAAGACGAGCGTGCTAGAGCCGTTTTGCGTTTTGGACCTTCGTGTTACTGTAGCGCGCGCAATTCAAACTTTTGAATTTCGACTCCTCTTAACGGAATGATCAGCGTGCCGAAACCTATTCAACGAACTCAAGATCGTCTCTCTATGACGGAAGACGCGAGAGTTAGATAAGTTTTGCGTTTTAAACCTTTGGGTTACTGTAGCTCCCGAAATTCAAACTTTTGAGTTTCGACCAATAGAAGAACAAATGATCAGTGAGTCGAAAGCTATCCAACCAACCCAAGATCGTCTCCGTACGACGCACGCTGAGCGAGTTAGAGCGATTTCTGCGTTAAAAACGCGATAATGTCGCTTTTCGTGTTGCGTGTTTGCGTAATTAAGAAAACTTTTAATGCCAAACGAAAGCGCACGTCGAGCCCTTTTAGTTGACCTATCGCGCGCCGCTCTACGACGTAAGACGAGCGAGTTAAAGCCGTTTTCAGTTTGAACCTTCGGGTTACTGTAGCGCGCGCAATTCAAACTTTTGAATTTCGAAACCTCTTAGCTGAATGATCAGTGAGTCAAGACCTTTCCGTAGAGCCCAAGATCGCCTTCCTACAACTTACCAACACTGAGATATGAGAGCGTGACGTACGTACGAACGAACGTACGTACGGACGAAGAGCTCTCGTAGGGGTTTGCCCGGTTGAGGCCGGGCGAAAAAATTGTCCTACTGCCCCATACGCAAAAAAATACATCCCAATAATCAATCCACACACCAAAATCTGGCCCGTTTCCAACGAAATTATCCTTAGCTTGCCGTCTCCCCCGCCAGACACCAATTTTTCGCCGCAGCTATCGATTATTTCGAGAGAATTAATCTCGAAATTTCCCACGGTGTGAGTGGGGTCTCGCGCGGAAATTTTGAATGCGGATTTCGGCGGTATGTCGACGTCGTAGCAATCGTCCCACCGATAGCCCAGAATGTCGCCCTTGTAAGTGCCGCTAAAAGTGAGGACAATTAATAATTTCGAAAATTTTCGAAACTTCAAATTTGAAATTTCTTCTTCGCGTTCGCACCAAATTAGGTGGCTCTCAGTGGAAGCGAGAGAGTATATTGGCTTGCGGAGCTTGCCAGGAGTGTCTGCAATCGAAGTAGGAATATTTCATAAAGCGTCCATTCTACAACATTACAAAATATCAAATATCTACCATCCACGACAATTCGCATCGCCGGCCCGTGCAGTTTTGTCGAAGTTTCGCCGCTTGCAGTCGACTTAGGCGGCGCTAGGCAAGCGTCCATGCTGAAAATATGGTAATAATGGGATTTTAACATTGAATTCCACAAAAATTACGTTCAAAACGCACTGAAAAATCGAGACGGCGCCATATTCGTCCGAACAGGCCAATAGGCGACCGTCGTGCGAGTAAGCCTGATCGTAGATCTGACAGTAGCGCTTCATGCGCTGCCGTAAATCGCGCATTTTGGCGATTTCAGCAAATTGGTGCCCAAATCTATTTAACTTCTGTTTCCGGCTTCTGTAAAACGTTGCTTCCGCTGGCACGAATTTAGAATTTGTCGTGACAGTACACAAGCCTGCGATGAAATTATTTGAGGTATTACTGCGCTTCATACTGTATTACGTTGATTCTATATGTACCGTAAATAGGATGACGTCGGTCTATTTGGCCATGTTGCGTTGTTTAGTGGTAAACGAGCCAAGATAAACAACGCATTAAAATTCCACTATTTCGTCATCAAGTCGCTTCTTTCTTGTTGTAACGGCGTTCTGTAATGGAGCCTGTGAGTAACATAGCCTGTGAGCCTGTGGAAGGGAATTGCACCAAAATGTCACGTTGCCGTAAACGGTGAGGTACGGTAAGTTTTCGCGCTGCAGATGTGTTTTATGAATTGTTCAACATGGGGATAGCTCATGCATGGCGTACGTTGCTATGTAAAACGGCGCTGTCACTAGTCGAATTTCGATCCGGTGTTGGTTTAGCAACAATTTAGCTCATTTTGCGACGTTATGGAAAGGGAAAGAGTAGGCAATCGACCGGAAAGCAGTATTAGCCCGAGCAAAAGCCCAGTCGCAAAGAAAAACCGGTCTGCGTCGCCCTCTGACGAACCGGGCACCTCAAACTCTAGCGAAAACAAAGAGAATTTCACTCCCTTCTCAGACAAATTCGTCGTTTCTCAGAGTGGCGCAGCCGAAATTTTGTTCGGAAATGAGCAGGGAGGAGAGAGAGTGCTTCTCGATCGTGTCCCTCAGTATCTACCCAGAGACATGGAAGAAGCGTCTTATTTGGTGGAAGTGCCGAAATTGCCCAGTCCAAAGGATATCTTTGTCGACGGCTTTGGGAAATGGGGAAGTGGCTCGGGCGAGGCGTCTTTCTACGACGTTTTGCCGTCTGGTCTCGTCAGAGCCCTAGGCCGAAAGGCTGACGCTGTTTCCCAGTGGCAGTGGAAGCTCATGACCTACCGCTACAGTCACCCTGATTTCCCTGGGAACAAATTCCAAAAGCGGCTATTTTTGGCTTATAAGCGAAGCGACGACGGTGCGGCTATATGCCAGCTGGCTTTGGTCTCATACAAGTATGTGTTTTTGGGTCTTCTGAGACTGTATTACCAATGAGTGTAGTGACAACGACTTTGCTTAGGTGGTCTGGAGTGGACCTGGCCAGATTCGTCCCCAGTAGCCATGGGAACGCGAGGCGCAATCTCAGACCGTTTTTCAAAACAAAGCCGAGTGTTATGGAATCTCTGAAAGAGCGCTCCAAGGTTATGCCGCCCAGGAAGAATTTTGAGGTACTGCGGTAATTGGTTGTGGTGTGGACCTGCAGTAACTTATCACTAGCCGCCCAGGCGCCCAGGGACATATGATAGGTGCGAGGCACCCGGAGCGGTTGCCAGGGGGTTCTAGTTACGGAAAATTTTCGAAAGGGGGGGATGGACTCGGAAATATTTGTTATTCGAAAAGGTCGGAAAATTGTTTACATTGTCTAAAATGCAAAATCGGTTGCCGGTTGCCGGATCGCTGGGTCTTCCTTCGCCAGAGCAGGTCCGTCAGTTAGAGCAGGGCAATACCCAGTTTGATCAGCCCTATCACAACAACGAGCTCTTCTACCCTGTGCTGCTGGGCGACTTCCGTCGCCAAGGCCACACTCACAAGCAGTGCGTCAGCTGCAAGGTTGGTTACCTAGACACATTCCTGCTGCTTTATGTGTTTATCACAAGTTGAAGTTTCTTTCGCTCAACTTAGATACAAAATGTGTGATCCAAACTCCAACAAAAAGCACCACAGGTGGTATGGAATTGTAAAAATCTAGATCGTTTGTTTTGGAAACTCCACTTTTTATGGGTGGGATGTGTAAGCCACCCCCCCCCCCCCC
>JASAMZ010000243.1:0-32105 GCA_030248115.1 Linhomoeus sp. GSCO2_2 | reverse complement strand
GCAGAGGTAGTAGTCATGCTGCTTCGCTATCGGTCAACGATTTCTCAGGCGAAGGAGCGCCTGCAAGAGGTGGAGGCCGACTACATGGTTCGGCAGATGCAGCTCGATAACCGGCTGACGGATCTGCTCTCCGAGAAGGAGAACCTGCTGCAGGCCAATCGGGACACCGACCAGCAGGTGCGCTCTCGACTCTTCCCTTCGTCGTCATCGCGTAGCGTCTCGCAGTTCCGCACCGCGCCATCAGATCGGAGTCGGTTGTTGCGCAGGTGATGACCCTGAAGCGCGAGCTGAGCGCCAAGGAGCGGGAGATGAAGGAGCAGGAGGCGCTGCTCGCATCCCGCATCGAGGAGCTGAGTCGCGTCAACAACACCGTCAAAGGTGCGCGCCGCGCGCGCACTTGTTCCCGTGAAGAGAAGAAGCTTGCTACCGTTCGTGCGTCTTCAGAGGGCCTACGCGTCGCGACCCAGCTCTCCAAGCCGGCGACGCCGCCGCCGCCTCCGCCGACGATCAGCGCCTCGAGCATTCCGCCGCCGCCACCCTTGCCTTCCAGCGGCCCGCCTCCTCCTCCCCCTCCGCCGCCCCCGCCGCTGCTTGACAGTACGCCGTCCCAGTTGGGCCTTCCGCAGAACATGACCATCAAGAGGAGGATACAGACTCGGTATTGGACTCATCTTGAGTATGCATGTTCTGGAGTGCATCTTCTTTCACTCTCTCCATTGGTCTCGCAGGCACAAGCTTCCACTGCTGAACTGGACGCCGCTGAAGCCCAACCAGGTGAAGGGGACGGTGTTCAGCGATTTGGACGACGACGCCCTGATGACCCGACTCGACTTCGACCAACTGGAAGAAGCCTTCAAGTTAGGCGGCGGCGCTTCCGGTGCAGTCGCCAACGGCCCTTTGGGCGGCGTCGCCGTCTTCCCCCCAGGCGCGAACAACCCCGTGTCGCCGCCCAACAAGGGAGAGTCCATTGGAAGAAGCACCGGCAAGAGAACACAGCAGGCCGTGGTGTTGAACAGCAAGCGGCTACAGAACGTCGGTGGGTGGATTTTGGTGCTATGGAGCGCAATTCTCTGTCTCAGTAGCAGTAGAGCGTCGGTCCTTATCTACATAGCGAACTTCTTGTCTGCGCTTCAGCAATCACTCGGCGCAAGCTGGCCAAAACGCCCGAGGAAGTGATGATGGCCGTTCACAAGTGCGCAAGCTTGCCCACGTTGCGCCAAGTAGTTCCAAGTCTCACTCTCATGTTTCCCCAACGCAGGTTCGACCTGTCCACACTACCCGTGGAGGACGTGGACATCCTGCTGCGCGTGCTGCCCACCCCAGAGGAAGTGCAGGCCTTCGCCGACTACGAGAAGCAGTCGTCGTCGGCGCAGGAGCTCGCAGAAGAGGAGCGCTTCGTGCAGCAGCTCTGCAAGATCGAGCGCCTCAACCGCAAACTGGAGATCATGCTATTCATGGGCAACTTCGACGAGAGCGTCACACTCGTGGAGCCGGTGGGCTATTGCAGCTACTTATGTAGCTGCGATATTAAACCGTAAATACTCTAAGCCTCCGGGGGGGGGGCTTTTTTTTCAACCTACCTCTAGATGGGGGCGTGGCAGGGTGGAGGGGAGAGGGAGGGTCTACCATCCCACGTACTACAGGCATATTTACTACTTATGGTAGTTGTAGTAGTGATATACCTATGCAGGCATACAGTATGCTTAATAGCGGACATCTCTTTCAGCAATTCATTTCTCTGACGGCTGCAGCGAAGACCTCTCGTGAAGCAGTGAAGTTCCACAAGGTGTTGGAGATCGTTCTCGCCTACGGCAACTACATGAATAGCGCCAAGAGGGGCGGCGCCTACGGCTTCCGACTTCAGTCGCTCGAGAATGTGTGTTCCTTTGGCATAATTTACTCTAGTTACAGACTTTGCTGTGACATTTATCTTTCTGTCTTCCAGCTGTCAGTGCTGAAGTCGTCGACCAACAAGTCGGTGACGCTGCTGCACCTTCTGGCGGAGGAGATACGCAAGAGTTTCCCCAAGCTTCTCGACTTCAAGAAGGAGCTCAAGTTCGCCGAAAAGGGAGCGCAGAGTGCGTCTCTTTTTATTATGCTGTCGGCCGTGGGTACGGTAGATTGTGAATCGGACCGCAAGATGGGTATGTGTATAGTAAAGGTTGCGAATTACTCTAATTGTCCAATCAGCTCCCTAGCGCTTATTCTTCAACCGACCTCTAGGAGCGGCGCTTATTGGTTGGGGGGGGGGGGGGCGCTTAGTGAAGGCTCCACGAGATATAAAACACTTTGAAGCCCTAGCTGCCTTTTCAGTCTCCCTGGACACTCTGCAGTCGGACATGGCCGATCTGGAGAAGGGTTTCGGCCTGGTGCAGCAAGAGCGCCAGGCGAAGGGCGACGACTGCCCCAAGAGCCTGGCTAGCTTCGCAGAGAACTGCGAGAAGAAGATGAGACCTCTGAAGGACACGTACAAGATGGCGACGGTGGGCTGGAAGGAAGCTACGTTAGCCAAGCTCGTCACGAGCGCATTGGGCAACCTTTGCGTCTGTTGCAGGAAGCGTTCCAAGAGTGCGTCGAGTTCTACGGCGAGCGGCCCAACGCCTGCTCGCCCAGCCAGTTCTTCCGCACGCTGCACAACTTCGCCAGGAACTTCGAACAGGCGCTGACGGAGAACGAGGAGCGCCGGAAGCAGGAGGAAGTGCGTTCTGGCGCTTTCTATAGCAAGATTTTTGAATCGGTATGGAAGCGGCACACTTGCGCTTGTGTCGCAGAGGGAACGCGAGCTGGAGAGGGAGCGGGCCGAGAAGCAGCAGCGACTGGCGGCCGGCGCAGAGGCGGCGCGCAACGCCGAGGCGCATCTAGACGCGCTCGTCGACGGCGCCAATCACGCGACCGGTGGCAACGAGAGGCCGCGCGTTCGGCGCCAGGGCCCTCCCGTGGCCCTCCGTCCCGACCAGATCGGGCACGGCACCATCGATGATCTCATCGAAGGTGCCACACGTCATGACTGAAGCGCCCTTTTCCACCACTTCATCATAAGCTACGCTTCTATCCTTCTCCTTACATTCAGCGAACCGGAACAACCCCATCAGTTTCAACGTGACGAGCAATAGGAACTCCCTGGCCAGTGCCGCCATCTTGGGAGGGGGAAGCCCGGCGCCGGCGGCGTCGCGCGACCGCGACCGCTCGCCCTTCGCCAAGCCCCGTCAGCAGCCGCCGCCGCAGCTGCGCCAGAAATCGGCCGCGGCCACCGCCGTCTGATTCGGCTGCGTCTTTCGATTTCTGTATATCCTTCGGTGCTTCTTGCTCGGCCGTCGTGCGATTTTGTGCGCAGCGCCTAATCTCTACGCACAGTACGGTAAAATACAGCATGTCTTCGCGAGTTCACCAGCTGCGCCCTGGTATTTCGGCATGTCTGTTTCTCGGTGGTGGTCGTTTCACTTTTGGGGCAGTCGGAAGAGAGTGGACAATTCCAGTGTCGACGTTTGTCTTCTGAGATTGATTCCTTGTGCCCACTAGAGAGAGTATCGTCCGAAGGTATTCACCGCGTCTTTGTGTGTGTAACGAGTACCCGTTGAACGTCGCCAAATTCGATTGCGCGCTTCTCTGTGCCGGCCGGTATTGTGTGTGCAACATTGGGCTCCTATACGCGCGCGCTTGCTTTTCGCTACAGTATCTCCGTCGTCTGGTCACCACCACAACCGTGTGCTTCATATGAATTTATGTACAATAGGTACTACTACCGATGATGACCTTGTGCGAAAACGAGACGAAGGTATTACGAATGAAGCCAGACAAGTGGAGTGCTTGATGTTGGATCGCGGCAGAATGTCAATTTTGATCCATACGGCGCTCCTCACCGCCGTCATCGAATGAAGCTGCGCGGCAGCGAGTGCGGTAACGCGCTTAGAAGTGTACCCTCAGGCGGATGAATGTGCCAAATCTGGGTGCAACGATTGACGTTTGAGACGGTCAAGCACCGAGGCTCGATCTGGAGTGTTGCCCGCCGTTTGCGCTCGCTGCCCTGGTGAAAATTTGTGTGTCCTCTTAGGCGCAGGCGACGCGGCGTCTCAGTCTCGTAAATGCTTTTTCCGCTGGAGAGCCGCCGGCCGGCTGGTAGGTACCTAATAAAGGCGAAAGGAAAGGACTGGAAATGGGAGAAGGCGAAAGAGCGCCTTTGCGATGGCAATTTCCACGGGTGTGGGCGCGCCTTCGTCGTCGTCGCCCGTCGTCCGCTTCTCCGTCTCCCACCGCGCGCGCGCACGCGTTGGCTGGCTGTGTGACTACGCCGTACGTAGCCGGCGGCCGACGAGCGGCGGCTGCCTCCCCTCGTGCGAAGATTTACTGCGCGGCGCGGGCGCGCGCCGCCGTCTTTGTCGGCCTGCCCTTTGAAGTCGGGCCGGCCGGCCGCGCTGGCTGCTTTACGATGTTCCTTCGTCTTCTTCTTCGCCCCCCCCCCCCCGCTCTCCTTCCTTCGCTCCCTGGGAGATGGCGGTGGTGTATCTTTTAGGAGTCGCCAGAGTCCGCCCGCGCGCGCGGTTCCTACTACTACTACTGGCTTGCTTCCCTTCCGCTCGCTCCCACGACGTAACCGTGTTTGCCGTCCTGTCCTGTCTTGTAAGCAATCTGGACGGCCGCTGCCAATGGCGGAAACGAAGTCCCTTTGGCGGCGCCGACAGCCAGCTGGTAGCGCTGCGCTTCTTATCCACTGGGGAAGCCCTTGTTAGCTTGCGTGCGTTGGATAGCCAATGAGTTTTGGCAATCGCCTAACCAAGTTTGGGCGATTGTTTGTTACGCGGTCGCGTCCGGACGGTCGGCGCGGTCTAGCATGCTTGGCAGGCGTTTTGGAAGCCACCGTTAGCCGTTGCTCCGTTTTCGCGATTGGTTCTTCTTCGTTGGAATTGGGAAGAGACCGTCCCTTTCCTGGTACATACGTCTTTCCCATTCAGTTCAGGTTGCTTAGCGCATTGTCGTGAGAACGCCTTCCCCCCTGGCGAAGACGACACACGAACGTAGGGGAAGCAGCTCAAGCTGTCGGCGCCGAGAGTGGCCATCCATTTGACGGCCGAAGAAGGAGAGAAGACAGGGGGGAAATCGGCTCGTTCGTGGCAGCGGCGCGGCGGCAGCAGGAGGCGTCCGGTGGTCGTAAAGCGCTCGAATTGCAGCACGGTCGCGCACGCGCGAATTTTTACGACTGGGACGGCGGCGGCGGCTCTTTCAACTTTTACGGCCCCTGCGTCGTCGTCGGGCGAAGAGAAGGGAGAAGGACCATAGGCCGGCCGGCCGGGGCAGTGCGAGGGTCGTTTCAGCTGTATTTTATGGCGGCCATTTATGGGAGACGACGACGACAACGATAGGGCCGCTTTCGTCGTCGTCCTGGACGGCCGGTCCGTCCGCCGCCGCCGCCGTCGACGCTGCTGCAGCAGCACTTACTCAGACAAAGACGGCCTCTCTCCGTCCCTCCGTCTCCCTCACTGCGAACTGAAGAGGCGAGCCGTACTGTCGCCGACGCTGCTTCTGGCCGGCGTGAATGAACGGCCGCTGAGCTGACTGCGACCCCTCCTCAAGAGCTGCGACGATGGCGGCAGCGGTCGTTCCGAGCTTCCTGTTCTTCTCGGCTACTGTCGTCGCCGCTTTATCAGCTGTCGCTTCTGGCGCTGTGAAGACGGCCGCTGCTGGTCCGGATTCGTTGTCTGCCTACGACGTGCGTATCTTCGTGCGAAACCGGTGGCCCACTCTCGACGGCGACCGCGAGCGGATGTTCTTCGGAAACGCCTCCGCCTTCGGCTCAGCGCTCGACGAAGTCTCAGCTGAGCTGGTTCAGGTGCGTCGTGTTGGTTGGTGCTTCGTTAGAAATCGGCTTCGTGTAGGTACGTCGCTAGGCAGATAAGTGCAGCTAAGAATAAGGGTTACACAGATCCACACAGTGTATCCCCCTAAGAATACAGTATACGCTCCGACATATTTGTATGTATGCGTAGGCCTGTATGCTTGTGTCGGAATCGCAAAGTGGGAAGGCGCGCTTGAGTCGTCGGTGATTGACGCTCTTCGGACAACTGGCCATTTGTCGTCGCTGTCGTTGTTCATTCGACGCGACGTCGTCCGTCCCAAAAAAAACACGACAGCGCATTTGTCAGCGTCGTCTCGGCAGGTCGCGCCGCCGCCGCCTCGTTTTTGCGTCAACTTTTGCATCTTCAGCCATATGAGTAGACAATTTCCTAAACCGGTTGCTTCTCGCTCCAAAAGCGAAGCGTACTGTAGGTACTGTAACAGCTTTGGAGCAGTGGTCTGAGTTTCCAGGCCGATCCTTTCCTGCCATGCACGCACGGGTCAAACGAAGATCTGGAGCACAAAGTGGTCGTCGTCTTTCGCCACACGGTCGAACCCTTCATGGCCGGATGCGTCTCGCTGGATAACCTAGTAGGTTTACTTATAATCGTTACTGGAAGCCGGTCTGTTGAGCTACCAGACATTATTGTTCGTGCAGGTCAGATTCGTTGCGCGGAGTGGAGCCGTTGGTCTGGTGTTTGGGCCAGTGAAACGCAAGATTCTGTTGGACGCCAACCGTCCGGTCGACATACCAGTGGTGGAACTGAACCACCAACAAAGTGACAGACTCGAGCGCCACATCGGGCGAGTTCGTGGCAACCAGAAGGCGATTCGCATCGAACGCTCGACGCCGTCGCAGCCGTCGAGGGTAGACGCTGGCGTCTGGTACGACGACAGCGGGACAGACGCCGACAATGGGCTGCGCTACCAGATGACGCTGTTCGACGTCGTGCTCATTCTCTCGTTTCTGCTGCTTGCCCTGTTCGTCACGACCGTTCTGTTCATCAAGGTTTGCACATACTGTGTCGCCACGACGACGACGACGACGACGACGACGACGACGACGACGACGACGGCGACGACGACGACGACGACGACGACGACGACGACGACGACGACGACGACGACGACGACGAGGGCGACGACGACGACGACGACGACGACGACGACGACGCAACAAATTAGGACGTTTTATAGCCTACTATGCTACTAATTCATTTCAGTTTCGCTATCACCGTGGAAGCAGACGGAAGCTCACCATGAGAGCGTTGGCTGTGTCTGCGCTCGAGACGATGGAGACGCGCAAATTCCAGACGATGAACGGTCGTCGACCTGCGAGAACAGCCTGGCGCCACCTGTTCGAAAGTGCAACAGTGCCTCCTTTGAGCCGCTGCAGCTCCACCCTGTCGGGTCTTGCGGCTTGCGGAGTCTGTCTGGAGGACTACTTGGCAGGGGAGGCGCTTCGCGTCCTTCCTTGCGGCCACGAGTTCCACCGAGAGTGCGTCGACCCTTGGCTGCTCGACAACAGGACCTGTCCTTTCTGCCTGTTCGACATCGTCCAAAGGGGCTACCCTAACCGACTAACTGAGAAATCGACTTCGATTCCACCGTTGCTTCCGAGGCGAATGGCGCCGACACCGGTCGCCCCAATGACGCTGGCGTTGACCTCGGTCAGAGAGGAGGAGTCGGCGGAGACGGCGGCCTTGAGACCATCTCCTGGTTTTCAAGAGGACGCGAACAGCTGCACCAGCGGCGCCAGCAAGCGGGTGCGCGTGCACGCGGGCAACCGGCGCCGTCTGAGGCCCAGATGGACCCTGATGGAGGGGCCGCCGCTGATCCAGAGGGAACTGGGCGGCGCTCTCACGGACGCCGGCTACCAGAGCGACGTCTCATCGATGACCGTCAGCGTGGCCGTCGCGTCGGTCGAGCGCCACTGAGTTGGGAGCGCGCTCTCGGTGATAAGAGATGCTTTATTCGTCTTCGTCCTCCCACTTGCCAATAGAAGTCACGTGCCTGTCGTCGAGCTCCGCTGTCACTCTTCCCACTCCTGCCACCTGTAGCATACCTTACGTAAACTCAGTTGTACACTTCTGATTGGATTCTCCCTCTCTTATGAGTGCGGCTACACAATACACATCCAGCGCCGTTTCTTTCCGCTGTTGGTTTGCTCTGCCGGATCTCAGTCCCCTTGTTGAGTTTTGTGCCCCCATCGGATATTTTGTGGACCTTTGTGCTTGACATAGTGCAACTCTGTCTATCGTCTATTCTACGCGTGTGAAGCAGCAACAGCTAAACGAACGGGATACTCAAGTTCCCAAGTTGTACGTGCACTAACGGGAAGGGATTACCTAGATGTACTAGTATGTTTGTGTTAGGCACATATTATTGTGACGCTACTCGCATTGCTCAGCAGGTTTACGCGCCGTTAGAATGAAGATACCTTCATACTCTACGAATCGCAAGCTCTGGTCATCCTTGCCGCTAGACACACCGTCGCCCTCGGCGCTGTGCGGGAACCTCGTCTGCATTCCCAGTTGGGTCAACGCCTGTCGAAGCTTCGTTCTCGTCAAGTAGTAGCAGTTGAACTTCGTCGTCCCGAAGTAGTAGTTCCTCGACTCGAAGACGCCGGCCATCAGAAGGTATCCGCCGGGCTTGACGAGCGACACTAGATTGGCCAAAGCTCTGTCGTAGGCCTCCTCCGTCTCGCAGGTGTACTCTGCGCAGAAGGTCGAAGTGACCAGGTTGAAGCCGGAAGCGAAATCGTCTTGGAACCTCTGCGCGTCGTCAACAAACGTCTCCGGGCCCGTTGGAGACAAGACCTGCAAAACAACCAAGCATTGCACACGACCGATAATGGTTTGCATCGTCGCTGTGCTGTGCAGCTTGTGTTGGCGTGCACGTATATTTATGTACCCACCTCTTCCTTGTCCGAGGTTTGCAGGTCGCAGCAAAGAACTCCACAAATCCGTCTCCGCGTCTCCTCTTCAACGGCTCCAACGTCCACACCGTCGCCTCGGCCTTCGATGGACGCCAGCCAGCAAATGACTTTGGACCAATCGAATCGTTCCTAAGCGTCGAGACAACAAACAAGTTTGTATTCGCGTGAGACCTCTCCCCCCCCCCCCCCCCCCCCCCCCCAACTCTACAGTGCTTCACACACCTTTTCGTTGAGCGTGAACTTGGTAAGCTCTCTTCGATTGCGTTCGGCGAAGTCTGAGAGGTAGATGCGACCGACTCCGGCGCGCCGGAAGGCGACGGCGACGTGGACGGTCGGACCCGAGCCCACGTCCAGCATTGCGACTTCCTCCTCCTCGCCCTCTTTGGAGTAGATCCACGGCAGACGGTAGATGATGCCGGGAAGGAAGAACAGAACCAGTGACATCGCGTCGTCCTGCTGCGCGGTGGAGTAGAAGCCGTTGAGGTATTGAGCCGGATCGAAACGCGTCGCATGGTCCGCTGCCGAAAGCGTCTCGAGCTGCAGCTTCGGCTTTTTCGGCTCCGCTGCTTCGTTTGAGCTTTCCGACATTTTGAGTTCGGTTTGAAAGCGCAGAGTAGTTCCTAGCCGGTCTAGTACCTAGTCAGGAAGTGAAGTCGTAAAGTAGGCTTCACGAAGCTAAAAGGGAATGTCTGCCGCGTGCGTCTCCACTGCAACTCAGACTGCTGTGCGAAAGCCGTTGAGCTTTCAGTACCTTCCTTTAGTAGACTAGCGCATTGCAGTGCAAACATAAGCACAGCGCGTCCGAAGAGTTAGCACTTCAGCGGAAGAGTGTGCTTCGCTTTCGGCTTTGTGAAGCTATCTTTGTAAGTCGAATACACCGAATATTGCTCCAAGTTGCAGCACGGCTTTCAAAGAATTACTTGCGTTTTGCGCTATACATGCTGCGCATTGTTTTGTCATGCCCAGACGTTGTGTCGTGTAGCTGTTTCAAGTGCATAACAATGCAGCAGACAAGAAGCCTAACTTCTGGCCGGGTAGAATTTTCGGGTATTTGGGCAGCCCAACGACTTGATAGGATGGGATAGGATGAGATGGAGGGCGCTTCTTCATTTGCTTCGATCGAGCTTGCCACTCATCCACCCAAGGGGATGGGGTGGGGTGGGGTGGGGGGGGGGGGGGGGGGGGGGGGGGAGAAGGGACCAAAGGACAGCCTTTCGACTATATATAAGCAAGCGGCGACGGCGAACAATGTGGGTCGTTGTTGGAACAAATCGAGCGGCGCCACCCATTCTTATCGGATTTTGACTCGGCTGCTCTTTCGTCCCTCTCTGCCGGCCGACCACTTCGTTGCGTGACTTCTTCTCCGGCACCGAAAACCGGGAGCCTTCCGGCTCGACATACAACGCTCTTGCGGAACAACAAGTACAATCGAACAGAATCGCAAACTCGAGAATCATGAAGGACTCACTGCGCTCGTGCTCGCTCAAGATCAAGAGTTTCTTCAAGGCGGTAGGTGGCGATTTGGAATCGCACAGGACACCAAAACAACGCGAGTCGCGAGCCTAACCTCAATTCAGCTGCTCAGCTTCATGTTCTCGCACATCGGCCTGTGCGGTCTGGTGGCCGGCTATGGGATCGGCGGCGCTTTCCTCTTCCGCTGGCTCGAGTTGGGGACGGAAGAACTCAACAAGGACCGAATGAAGAATGAGACGCAGAGGGTGAGTACATGCTCTGGAGTTTGGGTTTAGGTGGCGCTTACGCCGCTATCGTCCACCGTGCCACTTGGCATCATTATATCGTTTGCATCAAGTGGGAAACATGCAAGCAACTTTTAGGTTGTCGACGATCTGTACAACTACATTCAAAGCGTCGACACGCTTGTAGAAACCGACTTCAAAGACAAAGCTGACGAAATCTTCCGCCGCTACGAAGAGGAGATGGTCAAAGCCGTTAACTACGAAGGTAGAAATACCCACGCAGGTTCTAAACTAAATTAAATGGTCTGAAATGAAATAGAATAGAGATCAGACTATTTCGACAGACGACAGACAGATTAATAACTGGAAATAAAATGCGATAAAACAAAATAATTAAAAAGCATAACAAAATAAAATAAAAACCAAAAAGACGGAAGTGCAACTAAATAAAGTTAAATGAAACAAAACAAAGAAGAGAACATAAAATAAAAAGAGTAAAATATATAACATAGACAGTAAATAAAATAAAATGACATGAAATAAATAACACTAAATTAAATAAAATAAAGTATAATAAAATACAAAAAATAAAATAAAATAAAATATAATATAATAGAATAAGACAAAATAAAATAAAATAAAATAAAATAAAATAAAATAAAATAAAATGAAACAAAATAAAATAAAATAAAATAAAATAAAATAAAATAAAATAAAACTAAACAAAACAAAATAAAATAAAATAAAATATAATAAAATAAAATAAAATAAAATAAAATAAAATAAAATAAAATAAAATAAAATAAAATAAAATAAAATAAAATAAAATAAAATAAAATAAAATAAAATAAAATAAAATAAGACATTAAAGCAAATAGAATTAAGTTAAATTAAATTAAATTAAATTTAATCAAATTAAATTAAATTAAGTTAAATTGAATTAAAATAAACTACATTGAACCAAATTAAATTAAATAGAACAAAATACAATAACACAAAATGAACTAAAATGAACAGAAATAACACAAACTACTACAGAGTGATAAATTTAATAAAATGGATTGCATTATATTATATTGGATGAATTAAATACAAAACAGAAGAAAATAAAAAACAAAATGATGCAACAAATTAGGATAAGGTAAGATTAAACTACATAACTGCGATTCACCCCTACTAGAATTGTATCAATGACTGCAGGGTACGACGAGCAGGACGATTTCCACTACTCCTACCAGTGGACTCTCTCTGGGGCTCTACTTTATTCCATCACCGTTTTCACGACAATTGGTAAATGTGGCAAATGAATTTATCTCTCTGATAAAATATCACGCAATGTCTAGGCTACGGGCACATCTGTCCGAAGACGGACGCCGGCCGTCTGCTGACGATGCTCTACGCGACCGTCGGCATCCCCCTCTTCCTCCTCTGCATGGCGAATATCGCACAGACGTTGGCCAAGCTCTTCACCTTCGTCTACTACAAGATCTGCTGCTTCTACTGTCTCTGGCAGAGCAGAAGGAGGCGAGTGCGCCGCGCTGCGCTCAGCTTCCGCCAGCCGCAGAACACCTACTTTGGTTCGACCTCCGGCACAGGCCAATCGTCGGGCAGTTTGAGACGCGGCGGTCCGTCTTTCTTCCTCACAGTGAAGGAAGAACGACTGTAGCAGATAATTCACCATTCACCCTTGAAACAGGTCCACACCAGCAAAGTCTGCGCAGGGGAAGAGCGACGACTCTGCGGCGCAAGGGCAGCCTCAAGAATAGCAGCGGCGGCGGTTCCATCCAGAAACGACTCGGAGCGGCAGCAGACACGCGCAGTATTCGGAGTCACCAAATGGGCCTCAATCAGCAGCCGCTGTCCAAATGGGACACCATGTAAGTGTCGGATACGAAACTACCAAATCCAGGAAGGTTATGAATGGTTGCTGTTGGAACTGCAGCTCGCTACCATCGGCCAACAAACAACTGCGAGGTCGTTCGACGACAACCCCAAACAATCGCAAGACAAGCGGCGGCGCCAATCGGTCGGCGTCCTCGCCCCGCGAGCCGTCGAAGCAGGGATTCGCTCCGTCCGTGTCGCTCCATCTGACGACGCTACACTTCGTCAGACATGGTCAAGAAACGGTTTCTCAACTTCCAGCGGTCCCAAGGGGAAGCGGAATCACAAGCTGCTGGTCGACTTGAAGAGAGGCGTGGTCACGACGACGGCGACGGCGGCGACGGCAGCCGCTCCTCAGCTGCAAGTCGAGAGGGCGAATCGACACCAGCAGGAGGCCGACGAGTTCTCGAAGAGCAGCGGCCTGTCCTCGCGCGTCAGCGACCGCTTCTGCGCCACCGTCACTAAGTGCTGCGGGAAGGCCGACTCCGAGAGCGTCTCGGACGTCAGCCCCTACGGGGGACGCTTGAAAGGTAGACTGCGCGCTTGCTGGCTGCGATTTCGTTTTGACACTTATGCTACTCGACATCTCATTTCAGCCAACCACAGCGGGGCGCAAATGACGCGCACAACCGCAATGGTAGAGCTCAAGTCGTTCACGGGCGAGACCAGCAGTTTTGGCCCTGTGATGGCGACTGGGAACGGACAAAGGTATGTGCAAACAGCAACGTCACAACACTCTACAGAGACCTATAGCTGTCTACACTCTATACACACTCGCAGAGCGGTGATCAAGCAAAGTCGAAGCACCGACTTGCCGAAGACGACGGCGGAAGATGAGGCCGTTGCTCCATTTCCCAAGGTTGCGTAAAGATCTGCATGACATCGCTCAAGTATCTGTAACTTTGGAAAGAGACGCCCTGTTCAGTTGTCAGTGCCACAAATACTCGTCAGCGACCAGGAAGTGGACGAGACGACGGCCACTGTCACTGATGGGGACGAAGTGATCTCCGACAGAGGCTACGCCACTCGCTACGACTACGACGACGACATCGAAGACGACCGTGCCGGTCGCATGAAGGTGACAGACAGTCATGGCAGTGGCATGGTACCTAACTGGACAATGTATGTAGCAGCAAATGTTTACGTTGCCAGAATGTCGTGGAAGACGAGGAGGAAGACGACGACCTCGAAGTGGCTGTCGAGCAGCAGGAGCGGCGTGGAATGGTCGTGACGCCGAGAATCATGATGGCTTCCATCCAGCCTTCCTCCTCGGCCTACTCGCCCCAGCAACTGATGCATCACAGCTACAGTAGAGAACTAAGGTCGGCGTTCCAGTAGGTATTCTTTTTCGTGGGTCTAGTACAGTACTCATAAACTTCGCTACAGAGACCGGGATGACAGAATCGATCGCGTGGAGAAGCGATCGGTAGACACTCTCTCGAAAAGGTCGGCCTGAAATTGCATGCCTTCATGTGTTCATTCTGCGCCGATTCTGTAACAGTCCTTGCCGCTGCAGCTACCGCTCCGACCCGCCATCCGAGGAGATGTCTCTGCGCTCGCTGCGGCGCACGGCGCGCGGTCACAAGAAGGAGAAGATGCCGGTCAGCGTTGGGGTGGTCATCGTCTTCAACTTCATTGTCTTCGGCGGCGCCCTCTTCTCCTACTGGGAGAACTGGAACATGTTCGACGGCGCCTACTACTGCTTCATCACACTGACGTGCGTGCGCTGGGAAGCGTTTGCTCCTTGACAGCGACGAGTCTATGCATTTGGAAGATCACTGTTCAGCACGATCGGCTTCGGCGACATCGTCCCAGGCAAGTCGCTGGGCGAAGGCGAAGACCAGAACCGCCTCATCTTCGTCTGTCTCTACCTGCTGATAGGCATGGCCCTGATTGCCATGTGCTTCAAGCTGATGCAGGACGACGTCGTCAGCAAGTCGCGCTGGATCGGACAGAAGATCGGCCTGCTCGGTTTGTTCGAAGCACAGTTTCCACGTCGACGACGACGATGATGACGACGACGACGACGACGACGACGAAGGGAGAGTATACCATTGCAGTCAAAGAGGACACGCTGAGCGAGTCGGACTACGAGGAGGAGATGGAGGAGGAAGAGGAGGAGGAGGACGAGATCAACATCGACGAGGCCATCGCCGAGGAAGAGGACGACGACTACTACTACGCCGACAAGAGGACCATGAGTAGCGGCGGCTCATCCAGCAAGAAATCGGCCGGTGGGGAAGCGACGCTTTCCCATTTCACAAAGCGTAGCCGACTTTTATGTACATACGTGTATGCACGTATGTTTATGTATGTATGTAAACTGAGAATGCCACAACAAATATGCAAAATTCGAGCCGGGGAGGGAGCAACCTCAGGCCAACATTTGTTGGTTGAAAATTCTCTCTCCATTGCTCTAGTACCTAAAAGTTTGCCGTGGAATAATTGCTAGGTATATAGTTTAGGTGTGGTAATATTTGCTTGCAGTACACCAGTGTGTCTTCTCAGTGTGAGTGACGGCACTCTCCATAACACCAACTTTCCCTTAGCAGATGACCACTACGTGATGTCGTCGGTGCCGTCCCACCACCTGCTCCACCAGCCCAGATCTCGTCAGCAGTCGTCGCTGTCGTCGTCGTCGGCCGCTCGACGCTACCAGCAGATGAAGCAGCTGCAGGGCCGTTGCTAGGTCCACAACAATCGGTCCCAACGATTCATCTATTTGTGATCGTGGGCACATATGCCCATCTATTTAGCGCTATGGCAGCTGTGGTGACGTGGGTCGTGCTTTGTTTCTATCTGAACTGCCGTCTAAACTTGGAGAGACGGCAGGCTTGTTTTCGTTGTGAACCTGTCAGCATGCCACATTGGTAGCGGCAGTCGGTACAGCTGCATACGTGCGGCCACTATATATGTAGCTACAATTTTGTGTTTTATGTCTACAGTACTTCTTGCAGACGAATCTAATTTACGCCGCATATTACCGTATCTTTCTCCGAAACACTGACGGAAAGGGAGAGAAGGGAAGAAAGAAAGACGAAGAGTGCCGATGCTGCTGGATGAAAGGATAAAGAAAAGGAGACCCCATTGACATTGCCCGGACGGAATCAGGCCTTGCGCGCGCAGCAACCCAGTTTTGTTTGGCCTTGCGTTCGTATATAGGCCGTTTCCCCTTCTCAACATAGGACGAAGGAAGTACGAACCCCTTGAAACGATCACGACGAGACGATTGGTTACCCCTGTGAGCTGAGCTGAGGAGAGATAGAAACGAGAGGAGGCTGCCAAGTGCTGCTGTAAATCAGCATCACTCCATCCCAAGCATCATGGCAGTTTAGGGGGAGGAGTGGGCGCAACAGCCGAGCTTCTGAATTGGTGCTAGAGTGGAAGCTGAGAACGTGCAAGGGGCGACCAGGAGAAGACATACCTCCTAGCGGTTGCGAAAGCACTTCCGGGAAGGCGGAGCAGCAAACATGGCCGAGTCGAGCAAGAAGTCGGCGTTCACGAAGGGTCCAAGAGGGCGCGGCAGAGGTCGGTCTCGACAGGCGGCGAGGGAAGGCGAAAGAGCGGTCGGCGGCAGCGGAATGGAGCGCCTGAGCTCGGCCGACTCGGCGGTCGACGTCGAGATGCGCTCGGCCAGCCGCGAGCCGTCGGCGGAAAGGATGGACGTACCTCCAACTCCGGCGGCGCCGGTAGGTAGAAGCTTATGGGTCTACACTTGACATGGTTCCACCCAGATTTCCATCATGTGATTCAGCCCGGTTTTGGGCCCGACGAGAAGGTGCCTCTGGTGCTGCCTGCGAAGCCCAAGCCAGGCGCGCGAGGGGAGAAGATACGCGAAGGCGTTTTGACCAACATGAAGGTGCTCAAGCTGCCGAGAAACACCGTCGTCTACCGCTACGACGTGGAGGTGCTCGCGCTGCGCTCGGGAAGGACGCCTCTCAAGCTGACGACCAACCCCAGAAACGAGTTCGTCTGAATAGATGGTTGTTCCGAAAGGGAAGATATGTCAGCAGTTGCATAGTCGTCTTCAGCTTCTACTACGTCACGCGGCGTAACCTATGCTACCTCGTCTACAAGGCCGCCTGCAGGATGGAGAAGGAGTTCTTTGGCCGGCGCGAGGAGCTCGTCTACGACCGCTCGAAGATCCTGCTCAGTTTGAAGCAGCTCAAGGGCCTGCCTGTGCGTTGTCGCGATTACGGTAGATTAGGGTCACCAACCCAAGTCGTGTGCCATTTTCAGAAGACCTTCCGCGTCTCCCCTGACAAGGTGCAGCTGACGACGGCCGTCAGCTTGGGTCGGCTGACGGAGTTCGAATTCACCGTGTCGGAGGTCGACCCGAAGTCGGAGACGGCGGGCAGCTTCGTGATCGACGATCTGGCGCCCAGCGTCGACTTAGACCTGGAGAAGAGGCAGCGCGACCTGGTCCAGCTCTACGAGATTCTCTTCAACCAGGAGCCCTTCTCTAAGTGCGCTTTAGTCGAGCAATCGCGAGACTGTAGCTCGTGAGATACAGTATGCATTATCCGAGCTCCGTCGAGCCGCGTTCTTTCTAGTAGGCTTCCTTTTGCAGCAAGCACCTGACGGTGATGGGGAACCAGGTGTTCGACACTGAAGGCAGGAGGCAGGACGTCAAGCAGGGAAGGGAGCTGGTCTTCGCCGTGCGCAAGAACGTCCGACCCATCGAGGGCAACGGCAACCACGGCGCCTCGAAGGGAGAACTGGCCCTCCAGGCGGACGGTATGGTCGTGCGCTTGGTGGCGCAGCTTTGCAGAAAGGTAGCTTCCGCGCCCTCGTTGCAGCGAAGACGACCTGCTTCTACAAGGAGCAGGGCGTGGTCGACTTCGCCCGCGAGTTCTGCCGCTTCTCCGAGGAGCAGCTGCTGCACGGGCTGGACAAGCGCCAGCGGCACGATCTCGAGCGCCAGCTGATCGGTAGCGGCGCAGTTTCGCTCTCGTTTCTTTTCAAGTCCACACTTCGTCGTCGTCTTGCAGATCTGGCGGTGACCACCACCCACATGGACAGCGCCAAGGTCTTTCAGGTGGCCTACCTCACCCCGCGACCCCTCCACGACTTGACCTTCCGCGACGCCGAAGGCAAGGAGCGCGCCGTCGTCTCCTACTTCCGCGAGCGCTATCCGGCTCTCAGGCTCAAGTATGGTCATACGGTAGCTGGCTAGGCGGCTAAGTAGAAGTACGACTACGACATGTGCATTGGACGCAGGTACACGCGACTGCCGTGCCTGGTCGAGAGGGTGATGATGGGGAAGAAGAAGCAGGAGAACTACTTCCCCATGGAGGTGTGCCGCATCGCGCCCTGCCAGCGACCCGACATCCACAAGCAGACGCCCGAGCAGCAGAGGGCCATGATACAAGTAGACGGTCTACCTTGCTGCATTGGGCGCACTATTGTATATACGTCGCGGCATTCTTCTACCATATCTCCGTGTGTCAGGCGAGCGGCGGCGCCGTGGACCGTCAGGCGCGGACGGAGAAGCTAATGAAAGATTTGGCGCTGGAGTCGAACGACTTCCTCGCCAGGTTCGGCGTCAAGGTGCGCTCCGAGAGGCTGGTCGCGCCCGGCAGACGCCTGCCGCCGCCCACCATCGTCTTCGCTGTGAGTGCACTGGCCGATTGAACCGGCGCAGGACGCTACTAGCTTCGCGTCTCTTGCTCACAGAAAGAGAGGCGAGCGCAGATGCGCCGCAACGCCCAGTGGCAGCTGGGGGAGTTCGTCAACGGCGCCCAATGCGAAAAATGGGCCATTCTCGTCTTCTGCACTGAGAGGGACCTGCATCCTGACCAGCTACGGTGAGCAGTAGCTCAACTCTACGTAATGTTATTGTAGAACTGGAGTGGGTCCGGCTTACCGTCCAATGGCAGAGAGTTGAGATACGAGAACCTTGCAGCTTGCCGATTTCCTGACTCAAACTCTTAGGTTCTCAGAGTTCGCAGTGTAAGAACAAGAAGCCAGTGTAAGACTGTCTGTCAGCGTCTATGCGACCGTTACGTTGTCGTAAATTCCTAATAAGCGCCATGGGCGCTTGTTCTTCAACCTACTGCTTGGAGGAGCGCTTGCGGGGGGAGGGGGCGCTTATTCTCGGGGGAGGGGAGGGGGCTACTCTTTCAACCTCCCTCTTGGGACGCTCATTGGAGGAAGTACGGTATGGCGAGCGGAGCGCCACTGTGTGCATTGCTCCTTTCAGCGCCTACAAGGACAATCTGGTGGGAAAGGCGCGCGATCTGGGCATGGACCTTGATCGGCACCCCATACGCGAGTACTGCCCTCTGTCCAATCTGCATGATGTCGCTGTGACGAAGTCCCAGTTGGGCTCCCTCTGCTCCCGACTGGTGCGCGAGGAGCGCGTCGAGTTCATACACTTCGTCAGCAAGGACCGTCACAACAGTCCTCACGGTGGGCGCTTCAACGCTTCGCGGAAGGATTTGCGAGCAGCGCCGCATCGTAGACCCAAATGTGGCGTCTTGCGCTTCCTCAGAAGTACCCGCTTCCTCTCCTTCAGCGATCATGAAGTCGCTGGAGAACGATCTGGGCATTCCCACGCAAGACGTGCTGCTGAAGACGGTGCGCGACGTCACTTCCCAGAGGCCGAAGTGGGACACTCTGGAGAAGCTGTTGTGCAAGATGAATCTGAAGTTGGGAGGACTCAACTACAAGCTGCGCCTCGAGAACGAGAAGCTGTGAGTGCTGAAATGTATGCTACTTGCGGTTCTGGGATACGGTAGCTCTGAATTGAGTAGCTTTGCTGCTGCTTGTGACTGCAACCACGTAGAGTTTGAGCTGCAGGTGCGTTCTGTTTCTCTTAGGACGGAGCAGGTGCTCTCCAAGAAGGTGATGTACGTCGGGCTGGACGTCAGCCACCCAGCGCCGCAGCCGCGCGTCGAACAGCTGCGCGGCATTCCGCCCAGGCTGCCCAGCGTCGTCGGGGTGAGTGGCGCTTTCTGCTTCTTTATGCCTCCGAAACCGTGTAGTGATATTGCACTTTTACAGATCTGCACGAACGCGGGGAAGAACGTGTTCGAGCTGGTCGGGAACTACGCCTATCAGGACAGTCGGCAGGAGAAGGTGGGCCTTCCCGCCATGGGCCGACTGCTGAAGCGCCAGCTGGAGCTCTTCCGCGTCAACAGAGGACACTTCCCCCAGCTCCTGGTCGTCTTCCGCGACAGCTTCGACCGCAAGAAGGTGCGCCGGCGCGCGTGCTCGCTCCATAGGTCCTGCCATTTGTCTGAGTCGGGGGGGGGGGGGGGGTTAGCAAGAGCAAGAATCGCGTTCTTGGTGGTCTTAAAGACGAGACGAAAATTTTGATCCAAAATATACCAAAATGACTTAAAATGCTGAAAAATAGCGCCGCAGGCGAAATTTTTGCAAAATTGGGCTGATTCTGGAAGTATGTACTTCCTAAATTTTTCTCCGTTCGCTTGTCGGAGAGGGGGGGGGGGGTAACAAGGGCTTCGGTCATGTTGGGACTGGTAGTTAGCAAGAATTACTTTCTTGTCGGCCCCCAATCGCTCCTATGGCTCGCTAGTTGTCTACTGCTCGCCACCACTACTACTGCAGATTCTGGAAATCGAGGTGCCCGAGATCCGCTCTGTGCTGAAGGGCTTCGGCCAGGAGTTGTCTGGCGCCAAGCTGCTGGTGGTCAACGTCAGCAAGAGGGGCAACGACCGCCTCTACCCCAACGAGCGCGTGGACCCGAGGGCGCGCGCCCCCGACCAGAACGTGAAGCCGGGAACAGTGGTCGACAGGGTCGCCAGCCACCCCACAGAGTGGGACTGGCTCCTCGTCTCCCACTGCGCCATACAGGTACTGTATTGTGGTATGTGACGGTGCAAGAGAGTGGTGAGAGTTGGCGCGTGAGAGTGACGTGCGTTGGACGTTGCAGTTGTCATGTGTCAGTTGTCGGATCGGTTTATCTATGATACCTCAGACAGACAGTCATTCTCCTCGGATTTACGCTCATTGCTGCGGCAATTGAAGCGATACGGTCGTTGGCTGCATCCTGGCGCGCACTTCTAAGCCGATTACGGATTATTGCGCACCTCCGTTGCTTCTTATCCATCTATCCATAGAAAATCCATGGCGGCCATCCGTGTCAAAATAGAAAATCACGAGCGGACAAAAATATCAGTGATCAAGGGCGCGGATGCTCGTGGAAAAAAGTTTAGTTCAGTAATTTTCAAAGATCAACAAGTCAAGATGACAAAAAATATTTTGTTTGAACATATTGAAAATGAGAAAATGTGAGAGCGATAACATGCTCGCGGAATTTCGACTGTTGGTTATGATTCTTTTAGTGATCTGGTTGCTACAGAACCATGGTTTGCTACTGATTGCCTACCTGGTGATTCATGGGATACTAGACGTATGACTTCTCGTTGCTTCACGTGCAGGTCTGATGCTACTGCACATCCAAGCGATCCTCAATCGACAAACCATTGTGTTTAAACCACCTATCTATCTTGTGTCACTGTTCTGAAGTGTTGCTACAGTGGCCCTGGCACAGTGGACTTGTTGCTGCATGTGATGTTCTGTTCATGTTCAATCATGTGAGATCTGTTCTATGTTCAATTAACCTTCAGTTGATAAACAACAATGCTTCCACCACCTAGTTTGAACAATAGTTGCCCAAGTGTCCAGTCAGTTAGTTTGGATAATTTAAAATTGGCATAGAATGAATGAAACAACAATCAGAATTGCAATCAACCTACCGAGTTGGATGAGTATCTAGTTGTGAAAAATGCAGACGAGCTTACACTTTTCACTTATGATCAATGGAACTACTGGGTGGTCCAAAAAGTTGCACAACTTGCAACAAAGTAGACAACCAAAAAAATTGCAAAAAGTGGATGATAAAATTGACAATGTGCACAATTATTTCTCATTACAGCATCAATAAGCCCACAAAATTTCACCTAGGTTGATTTTACAGATCCGAGTTGCGGGACTGTGAATTTAAGTACTGTGGCAGCTAAAGAAACACAATTATTTACCCGCAATAACTTTAATATGGCATGCTGCCCAGTTCTAGTTTTCAAGCTTCAAACTGGAAGCCAAATCTTAAACCTTTCAGCAATAACACACAATTATAATTCCATCAGGAAGTACAAATCATACTTATTATAATAGTAAAACAGGCAATAAAACAACATTAAACTTTCCAAAGATTGTTCAGGTGTTTATCATTGTGTTTTTTGAAGATGCGTAAGTGCAAATTATAGCAATTTTGGCCAACATGGGTGAAATTTTATAAATTATGTTTGGTTTCTGCCCTGACCAAAAGGTTCGGTCTGGAGGACAGCAATGGAGCAATTATTGCCTAGACCACCCAGACAGGACTGAACCATTCAACACATCTATAGCAGGGAACTCTGTTCTTGTTTTCAAGTTGCAAAAAGAGTGCCCAGAGTAGTGCTAAAGTGGAGGTTGAAATTTGGACCTTAGAATATGCATACTGATACTGAAATTGGCAACATACCATGTGCATATCTAGTCATTCACTCTCTCCAAATCAGATAAGGCAACATTAACCCAATTCATCCTCAGTAATGCCACATCATGACTCGACAACTGAGCACTACCTGTGCTCATACAAATGAAGCATGCACAGTTTCAACAATGGCAGTTATGCAAAACATAATGTTATGCTGGCTCACCATTGTGACACAGGTCTCTGAGCAGATGGGAAAGTCATCAATGTGGGCACCAAGACTGGCAGAATGAAATGGCTGTGCAATGCCTACTTTGCAAAGCACCAGTTTGAAGCACTTGGCTAATGCCATATGGTAATAAGAACCAAACACTCTGTTCTGTCTGCTCCTGTAGGACAAGGTGCGTAACAAAGAAACGTGTCTGTCTTAAGAGCGGCATAAAAGGAAGGTCAAAATGTCACCTGAGTATGCACTGTGAAAATTGGTGAGAGTCTTGCTTGCTACTTGCCACTAAATGGGCAGGTATGTCACAAACAGCTCTACATCTTGTGAAACATTGTTGTTGGAACTGTGTGTTTCATTTGCATGAGTGCAGGCAGTGCCCAGTTGTTGAGTTCTGATGTGTTACATAATGCTGACTGAAGACAGAAAAGGCTAATGTTGCAGGCAGGTGGCCTTATCTGATTTGGAGAAAGAAGGCAAACTTGGAGAGAGAGAAGGCAAATACACAGATGCATTTCTTAGTATACTGATTTGTGTACACATGCATGCACATCCATTCCACCATATGCATATGCAATGAAAAATGCAAATGTGTATTTACTGTAAAGTGCCGATTAGTTTTGGGCGAAACTATTTTTCCAATGTGTCTCTTAGGGGCGAAACTAATTGGAGATGCGAAACTATTTGGAGACCCAAAACTATTATTTCAACCCATCTTTCACTGATAAAATGTAATATGAGAGAAAATGCCACCCAAAAGATAGATAAATGCAAAGTTTCTGTTGAATAAGCTTGATTTGGCTGCTCATAATGCGAAATAACATTAAAAATGGGCTAATTCTACACCTCAGTAACATTTTAAATGCAAACGACAGTTTTCTGGGGAAACTATTTGGAGACCCGAAACTATTAAATCAATGTCCCTCTCAGGGTCGAAACTAATTGGAGACACAAAACTATAAGGAGAGCAAAACTAATCGGCGCTTTATGGTAAATGGATTTGGTCAACAGTGCAAGCATATTCTATTTCCATATAGCCTTGGGATTTTTTATTGCAAAAGCTACTGTTGAGGAAACTAATTTGTTTTATAATGTTATGAGGTTGTCATTTCAAGTCACGTGATGAGTTGCTATGTATTTTTTTGTTTTGTGGAAACTGGCTAGCCTAGCCCAGATATAGCGAATTAATTGAATATTTTGAAATCGCATATATAAAAATGTAGCTTTTTAATCTATTTCCAATTAGACTGGTGTTTTACACTTTCTCTGTACTAGACTGTACTAGACTACTGAGCAGCACAATGGTTGATCCCAGTAATTGACAGGTGAAATGGATGCTAGCTCATTTCCATGACCAAGTTGCATTGTAGTTAGTTCATTTCTCAATATGCCACTTTGTTTGAATGCATATGCTGTACTGATATGTTTATTCATTCATTTGGCCATATCTAAGTCGGCTTGTGCAGCCACATATAACTTCAGAGAAAACTCAATCAGCAATCTCTATCAAATCTAAACAAGTTTGATGTGCGGCACCATATAGAAGCTTCGTGAGATGGCAGAGTCACAGGATGAGAAGAAAAATGTTGCAACAAAAAGCCATAGTATGGCAATTCAAAATACACATACATGTGCACATTAACAGGTATGGCTTCCAAAATATGCATAAACAAAATAAGCAATAAGCTAGTCATTCACTCTCTCCAAATCAGATGACTGCCCACTTGCAACATTAACCTGGTTTATAGTCAGTAATGCCACATCATGACTCGACAATTGAGCACTGCCTATGCTCATACAAATGAAGGATGCAGTTTCAACAATGGCAGTTATGCAAAACATAATGTTATGCTGGCTCACCATTGTGACACAGGTCTCTGAGCAGATGGGAAAGTCATCAACCTGGGCACCGGCAGAATGAAATACCTGTGCAATGCCTACTTTGCAAAGTACCAGTTTGAAGCACTTGGCTAATGTCATATGGTAATAAGAACCAAACACTCTGTTCTGTCTGCTCCTGTAGGACAAGGTGCATAACAAAGAAATGTGTCTATCTCAAGACCGGCATAAAAAGAAGGTCAAAATGTCATCTGAGTATGCACTGTGAAAATTGGTGAGAGTCTTGCTTGCTACTTGCCACTAAATGGGCATGTATGTCACAAACAGCTCTACGTCTTGTGAAACATTGTTGTTGGAACTGTGTGTTTCATTTGCATGAGTGCAGGCAGTGCCCAGTTGTTGAGTTCTGATGTGTTGCATAATGCTGACTGAAGACAGAAAAGGCTAATGTTGCAGGCAGGTGGCCTTATCTGATTTGGAGAGAGAAGGCAAACTTGGAGAGAGAGAAGGCAAATACACAGATGCATTTCTTAGTATACTGATTTGTGTACACATGCATGCACATCCATTCCACCACATGCATATGCAATGCAAAATTTAAATGTGTATTTGAATGGATTTGGTCAACAGTGCAAGCATATTCTATTTCCATATAGCTTTGGGATTTTTATTGCAAAAGCTACTGTTGAGGAAACTCATTTGTTTTACAGTGTTATGAGGTTGTCAGTTCAAGCCACGTGATGAGTTGCTACATATTTTTTTTGTTTTGTGGTAACTGGCTTCCTAGCAATTGAATATTTTGAAATTGCACATATAAAAATGTAGCTTTTCATTCTATTTCCAAATAGACTGGTGGTTTACACTTTCTCTGTACTAGACTATTGAGCAGCACAAGAAGAGAAGCACAGAAGAAAAATGTTGCAACAAAAAAAACCACAGTATGGCAATTCAAAATACACATTCATGTGCACATTAACAGGTATGCCTTCCAGATTATGCATAAACAAAACAAGCTTTGTGTAAAATCTGTGGCACCACGTTGGCATCAGTGTAAACTTGAGAGTGTGTGCATGATAATTTGCACTGGACAGTGAAGTGCCGCTAGACATATAGTCGACAATCTGGTGGGGTATCTCCGCAATTGGTCTAGGAATTTGTTTGTGGTACCTGATCCACAAATGGATCAGAAGATTTGCCGCAGGCACACTTTGCGCTTATAATTGTGCCAACTGATCCATAAATAGATCAGAGAAATTCGCCGCAGGCACACAGTGCAATAGAAGCATCTAAATGGGATGACGCCCTATTGAAAAGGGTGTAAATGGGACGGTGCCCTATTGAAAAGAGTATAAATGGGACGACGCCCTATTCTTTTGGGCTTAGGGCCCGATGCATCCACACGAAGATATTCTGAAACTTAAGCTGCTTGAAATTGTTGTAAATTTGAAATTTTGAAAAAACCTTGAAAATATACCTAAATTCTTTAATTATAAAATCTAGAACTATTTGCTAAATACTTGGCAGACTATGCCCGACACAACCATGCAAAGACAATTTGAAATTTAAGCTGCTTGAAATTGTTGTAATTTGGGAATTTTGACAAAAACCTTGAAAATATCCCAAAATTCATTAAATATAAAATTTAGAATGACTTGCTAAATACTTGGCAGCCTATGCCTGACACAACCATGTAAAGAAATTATGAAATTTAAGTCGTTTGAAATTCTTTATTTTGGGAATTTTGACAAAAACCTTGAAAATATTACAAAACTCATTAATTATAAAATCTAGAACAACTTGCCAAATACTTGGCAGCCTAAGCTCGACACAACCATGTAAAGAAATTATGAAATTTAAGCCGTTTGAAATTGTTGAAATTTGGGAATTTTGACAATACCCTTGAAAATGTCCCTAATTTCGTTAATCATAAAATCTGAAACTATTTGATAAATACTTGGCAGACTATGTTCGACACATCCATGAAAAGAAATTTTGAAATTTAAGCTGTTTGAAATTGTCGAAATTTGGGGATTCTAACAATACCCTTGAAAATATCCCTAATTTAGTTAATTATAAAATCTAGAACAACTTGCTAAATATGAAATTTAAGTCGTCTGAAATTGTCATAATTTGGGAATTTTGACAAAAACCTTGAAAATGTCCCAAAATTCGCTAATTATAACATCTAGAACGACTTGCTAAATACTTGGCCCCCTAAGCCCAGCACAACCAAGTGAAGGAATTATGAAATTTAAGCCATTTGAAATTGTCGAAATTTGGGAATTTTGACAATACCCTTGAAAATATCCCTAATTTCTTTAATTATATAGTCTGAAACTATTTGATAAATACTTGGCAGACTATGCTCGAAACATCCGTGAAAAGAAATTTTGAAATTAAAGCTATTTAGTATTTGAAATTGTTGAAATTCGGGATTTTTTGACAAAACCCTTGAAAATATCCCTAATTTCATGAATTCCAAAATCCGAAACTATGTCACAAATTCATCGCGTCTTATGCCCTTTCCATTTCAGCAAAAACTTCGCACTCATGCGACTTTACAGATCACATCAAACAGTCACATTCAAATGATTACATCACATGACTCCTTGTCCACCACATTTCATAGCCCACAAGAGTTGTGTCACTTCTCTGAACTGTAAGTTAAGTACAAAAGCACAAATTGCTCGATTCAATTCTAAATAGCAATGCTGTGTCGTGTTTATTCTCAAGGTCGAGAGCCAATCTGTCGTGTAAAATTCTGATTTCAAAAGTTGGTACGACAGGAAAAAATCTGCTTCTACGTTTTTTTCACGACCATGTCAAGTTGATCACTAGCCGAATCACTTTCCATCTTGTTACAAGCTATTAACGCAAGGTCAATTCAATCACTAATCGCGTATTGCGTCAACTTGTTACGATTTCGCGAAATGGCCGCCATGGACTTTAAATGGCTATAGGGCACGGCCAAGCCTCCCCGCTACACGGTGGTGCTGTTCGAGGGCTGCAGCTACGTGGAACTGGACGCGGACGCGGTGCAGGCGATGACACATACTTTGTCCTTCAATCATCAGATCACCAACTCGCCCACCAGCCTGCCCGCCCCAGTGCACGGCGCCCACGACCTGGCCGACAGGGGCATGCGCAACTTCAAGGTCTACCTGTGAGTTCCTATCCTTCCTCCTTTCTTGCGATTGACGCTAGGGGGTATGAGCAGTGCAAGCTTGAAATACTTGGCCGTTAGACACATAAGAGGAGCGATGGTAGCGCAAGCAAAGATTTTCGATGCGTTTGCTAACAAGTTGCTTTGTGTAAAAGAAGGAAATAAGTAGCCGAAGAAGACAGAAGTAGCGGCGATGCCGTTCTGGAGCAAGAAGAAGAAGTCGGCGCAAGACGAGCAGCCGGCGTCGGCCGAGCGACAGCGCCAGACGTCTTCTCAGTCGTCGCGCAGTAGCAGAAGGGCGAGAACGTCGGCCGTTCCCGAGCAGCCGAAGTCGCGGCGGCAGTCGGCGTCGTCGTCCAAGACGAAGGCGAAGAATGAAGCGGGAGCAACGGCAGGCGGCGCCGTCAAGGCCCAGAGAAGCGCGCCGTCCGCCAAGAATGCGCCAGTAGTCGTCGGAAGACAGCAGCAGCAGCAGCCGAAGCGAGCGCGGCCGAAGCAGCCAATCGTGCGCCTCAACGTGGCCGCCCAGATGGGACTGGCGGCGATGACGTCCAACTTCCTGATGACCCTGGCGCTGGCCCTAACCGCCGTCTCCCTCGGCCTGGTCATCTACACCGTCCTCCAGGAGTACGCGCCGCCCCAGGGCTCGAAGCAGCAGCAGGACATGCGCGTCAAGTCTCTGGTGCTGCTGGGCTACGCCGCCGTCTTGGCCCTCGTCCAGGTGGTCTGCATCGGTGCCCTCAAGGCCAGTCGAACGGCCCGACTAACGCTGCTGCGGATCTACGCTCTCTTCGCCCTGCTCATCGGCTTCGGCAGCGTCGCCGTCTCCATCTGCCTCGTCCTGCGGCCGCTGCCGTCGGGAGCAGCAGAGAAGCGAGAGTCGACCGAAGGACCCGCATTGGCCGCTGCGACAGGCGGCGACTCGAGCAGTGTCGGCGGAGTTCTGCTTCTGATGGTCGGCGTTGTCCAGCTCTTCGCCTGCCCTCTCGCCTTCTGCCACATCAACGCCGTCGTCAGAGAGCGCCATGAAAACTCGCAGATTTTGCCACTCTGGATCCGAGGCATTCCGCCGCCGCAGTTGCAGAAGCAGACGTCGCAAGTGAACAAGAAAGAAGCGCCTCCCAAGAAGGCCGACGGCGTTCCTCGAACGGCGCGCCCAAGCGACGACAACATGTTGCTGCTGTTCCACACGCAGAATGGACTGTCTCACGACGCCCTCGAGCAGCCGATAACCCGCCGCAGCCGAGAGGACGACACACTTCCAGTGAGCATGGCCGACTACAAAGCGCCGCCTCGCCCTCCCAGGCAGCTGCGAAGGTCGAGGGGCCACGAGTACGACAAGAAAGATTCCGGCGGACGCGACCCTTCGAAGCAGCGCAGTCCCGCCGCCTACACCGAGAAAACGCAGACGCAGACGCCGTCGGTGCACAAGACGCCGCCGAGCAGCTCGATGGCCAGCAGCCTGACGGGCGCCACCTCCACGGCCACTACGCAAGGCGGAGGCGGCTCGACCACGTCGGTGACCGGTCCCGAAACGTCGGCCGCCGTCAGCACCGACGCTACCTGCCATGGAACGGACGAGACTGCGACACGCAGCACTCAGTTGACGGCCGGCGGTAGCAGCGAGCCGACCAACAGCACTGCCTACAGTCCGTCGGAGCTGTCGTCGACGCCCTCGTCGGACGGGGACGAGGAAGAAGAAGACGACGACGACGACGGTCAAGAAGAAGCGAGGAGCGAGGACGTCTCCACGGCCCGAATGCCAGCGCTCAGCGATGCCAGCACCGCAGTGGGCAGCGAAGCCACCCTGTCGGACACGCCGCCGCCCTACTCCTACTGAGGATGCGACTACCCCCACTGCGAGCACTCGCCGGCCAAGAAGTGATCGTGATTCCGATCGATCGAGTGATTCGTATGCCTCTCTGCCGCGGCTCCTACGTATGTATACGCGAGCGTCCTTTTGCACTACTGTGCCGTTTCATTATTCTGCGTTTGCAGCGAAAAAGCGCTGATACGGGTGAGAAATCGAGTTGACGACGACACGCTAGACAGTGTAGCACTAGAAGTTATGCTCTCACTGAGATTCCGTCTGTTTGCCAGAGACATGGAGAGCAGTCTGAGTGGCGTCAGTCAGCTGAGCAGCAGCGACGCTTCCTCCGGTCTGGGAAGGGAGGCGGCACCGCCGGCCGATCGCGACTGGGAGGCGGAAACGGACCGACTCGAGGTCAAGGACAGTCTGGAGCATCGCAAAGTCTGGGCCTAAAGAAGAAGAAGCCAGTTTCTTCCGGCGGGCGCTGTCTATGTACTGCACACACTGAAACCCTGATTTACGCTCGTAGGCACAACACGACGTCACTGCCGCTAGCGAAGCATGATTACCTATGTGTAGTCGCCACTTACGGTCGCTTTATAATGAATGATAGTTGAAAGAAGTTTAGTTTAGGCGGTGGCGATTCCTTTGTTACTTTCCTACAGTGTTTCTACGCGTATCCTACCGCGATCGGTGCATCGTTACCCACTGCGTATTCGACTGTTCGGCGATTCTGGTTCTCTTTTCCATTCTTTTGTTGGCTGAGTGAGTGTTGGTACATTTGGCGCCTTGGTCTCTTTATAGGATAATTGGCGGATCCTATAAGTACAGCATTTGCCGTACGTGCGCGTCACACAATGGTGCCGTATTGTGTGCATACTAGAACGGTTCGCTATCGCTTTGTCTGGGTGACTTGGTAACTGGGCCCTTGATATGCCAAAATGTTCGCCATAGCTACCGTAAGCGTGATTTCGCAATTTGAACGGTGCATTTACGGTGGGTACTGGAATGTGTTGTTCTCTTCGGCATCTTCTGAACGTTTGCTACCATTAGTTCGTTTCGCTGTCACTCTGCTATTCGTACGGCACGTAGTACGTAGTTGGCGCAGATTAGAGTGTACATAAGAGAGAATAAATATGTCATTGGTGGTTCCAGTTCCATCCTTGTGTGAGAGGGTCAACAGTTGACAGACCTCCGTGCATGAGATGTGTTGCTCTGGTGTATATCTGTCTGGTTTCAAATTTGAGGGTTACCGTACGTTGGCTCTCGGTGAAATTTTGGAGAACGCTTTGACGGATCCCAAGTGGACTTCTGTCCGCCCACCCACGCAAAGAAAGCGACTGATTTGAAAGTGCTGCTGAACCGAAAGGAAGAAGGGAAGGGAAGCAGCGCAGCAGCAACAGTGGTGATAGTAATCGGGGATGGACTCGGATCTGTACGACGAATTCGGCAACTACATAGGGCCGGAGTTGCAGAGCGACGAGGAAGAGGACGATGAGGGCGACGACTTCGGCGCCGACGTAGGAGAAGGCGCCGACGAGGGAGACGAAGGGGACGAGGTATCCTTCCTCTGAGATGGTCGCTGAACGAGGGAAGGAAGACTGAATGAAGATGCGAAATTTTGCGCTGCAATATTGCGTGATTCTTATGCTCGCAGGACGTTCGATAGGCTGTCTTGTACTAGTTTGTCGCACTCCTCGCAGGATGCCGAGCCGATGGAAGCGGAAGAGGAGTCGGCTGCGCGCGCCGGCGGCGGCGCAGCGCAGGCGGGCTCCTCTCAGCAGATCGTGCTGCACGAAGACAAGAAGTACTACCCCACGGCTGTGGAGGTCTACGGACCGGAAGTGGAGACGCTGGTGCAGGAGGAGGACGCCCAGCCGCTCACAGAGCCCATAGTCAAACCTGTCAAGACGAAGAAATTTAGGGTGACAATGAATTGAACTCCATGAGGCAGTGGATTGATTGAAAATGGATCTTATGCTCTCTCTGCGCGTATCAGGCGGTGGAGACGGACCTTCCCGACACCGTCTACAACAAGGAGTATCTGGCCGACCTCATGGACTGTCCCAACTTGATTCGGAATGTGGCGCTGGCCGGACACCTTCACCACGGAAAGGTGAAGGAAGCGCAGCGCTTCTGACGTCTTCTAATGCCATAGAAGCTAATACTGGGCCTCCATTCAGACGACCTTCGTCGACTGCCTCATCGAGCAGACGCATCCCGACTTCGTGCGCAAAGAAGACGCCGACGTGAGCCAAATATAGTCGGCGCAGCGTATGGGCAACACACTTCCTCTTCACTTCCTTGCAGACGCGCTACACGGACACGCTTCTGCTGGAGCAGCAGCGGGGCGTGAGCGTCAAGTCGACGCCTGTGACGCTGGTCATGCAGGACACGCGCTCCAAGTCTTTCCTTCTCAACCTGATCGACACGCCTGGGCACGTCAACTTCTCGGACGAAGTGACGGCCGGCTTCCGCCTCAGCGACGGCGTCGTCGTCTTCGTCGACGCGCACGAGGGGGTAAGAGCGCAGTTTTGGGTGCGCGGAAGCTTCACAAACATGTGCGCAGTGCCACTACTGCAGGTGATGATGAACACGGAGCGTCTTCTGCGCCACGCGGCCCACGAGAATCTCGCCATCACCCTCTGCATCAACAAGATCGACCGCCTGATTCTGGAGCTGAACTCCCTCCGGAATGCCTACTTCAAGCTGAGACACATCATCGACGAGTTCGACGGCCTCCTGCAGTGAGTATGATTTCTAACGGAAATAGCTGGGACTGAAATGAAGTGGATCGCCTTTCGTGGAATCACCACTGTAGAACCTACACGGAGGAGGCGGAGCCGCCTAACAGTCGCCTCTGCTGGGCAACGTCTGCTTCGCCAGCTCGCGCTACAACGTCTGCTTCACGCTCTTCTCCTTCGCCAAGATCTACCAGGACGCACACGGTAGGCTAATGCGGGGAGTACCCGAGCTCTGGGCGAAACAGTAATGTGCTAAGCTTGTTAGTTGAAGAAAATGTTTGCTCGCTCTTCCCGCATACGAACTCCACGAATCCATCATTTTATAACGTGTCCCATTTGGCAGGCGGCTTCGAGGCCGAGGAGCTGGCGAGGCGTCTGTGGGGCCACGTCTACTTGAGCGCTTCCACCAGGAAGTTCTCGAAGAAGGCGCCGTCATCCGGGCGCCAATCGCTCCTTCGTCGAGTTCGTCCTGGAGCCCCTCTATAAGATCTTTGCCCAGGTGCTTCCTGCTGCTTCTGCGCAGTTCTAGGCGATCTGGC
>JASAMZ010000237.1:0-14943 GCA_030248115.1 Linhomoeus sp. GSCO2_2 | reverse complement strand
GAGGTCGGGGAGGAGCTTCCGCTTGGTGTAGACCACTTGCCAGACTTTCGACGCCGTCTTCGTGACGATGTTGTAGTCTGCAGTGCGGGCGATCTGCTTGAACTTCAGCTGCTTGGAGGTGGGCTCGCCTCGGGCGTAGTCGTGCACCAACTTCACCATGGAGTCGAAAGTGATGACCTTCTTGGCCTCGTGGGAGAGTCGGAGCCCCTTGACCTAAAGGTGTAAGTTTTTTTGGCGATTTTGCAACCAATATTTGCCAAATTTTGTGTAATTTAGCATAAAATTTCAATTTTGAGTGCACAGCAATCGATATTAGGGCGGCGGGTGTTTTATTAGATGCAGGGGGGGGGGGGGGTACATGGAACGTTTCGAGTAAAAAGTTTTAAAGTCTGATGTGTAATTTTGGAAATGTGGCAAAAATAAAAAAATTTCGTAAAATTTCAATTTTCAGACGACATTCGCGGCCGATTTGGATGGGACCAATTGCATTCGATAGAGGAGACTGCGACGCTCACTTTGAGGATGTGGGAATCGGGCTTGCCAGGCGTCTCCACGCGTAGCCCATAGTTCTTGGCCCCCGCTGAGGCGTACTCTACGCCGCGACTCCCAGGGCCAAACTTGTCCAGCTCGGAACTCCACTCGCCCAGAGTCTGCCCCGTGGGGATGCTGGGGCCTCCAGGGTGCCGATTGTACATCAGTGAGTCGGTATCTGCCCAGAGGAAAATCGGATTTGATGTGATTTGCACGAAAATAGACAAAAAATTTGAATGTGGCAGAATTTTTGAAATTTGATGCTACCGTAGTAAGTGCGTCCTTTCCGAGGATGTCGAGGTACTTGTATAGCTGCAAACGCGAGTAGGAGGTCACCATTGCGGCGATGGCCACGCTCGTGTTGGGGAGGGAGGCCTCGTAGTCCTGCTCGGTCTTGTACCTCACCATCATCTGCAGAGAAATTTGCACGGTTGTACTGTAAATGACCGGAAAAAGTACAGTAACCCACGATGTCCTCCGAGATGACCTTCGCCTCCAGCACCTCCAGCGTGGGGTCGGTCATGATGTCGAAGTAGGCTTTGGGCTCTGTCAGGAACTTCCTGGTCTCCAGGTTGGAGTTTTGGCCAAACTTGCCCCCTGGAATTGTGCAAATTCTGAAGTTGTGCTAACTTGGACTCTGTGCACTGCGACGTTTGGAAATCGGCCGCTTCACGCGCGAACGCCGTTGACTCAAAGTTTCTGCGTTTCGCGCACAATCGCTATATACTCCACACTTTTTGTGGAGTATAAACAAGCTGTGTGTGTAAAAAGTTCAACCTATACTTTGTGTCTGTCAAATTTTGGTGAACAGTATAGTGAACTTTGTACACATCGTTAGCCGCATCTGGAGAAATCATCTTGAGAACGTGTACCATAAACCAAGTGCAGCTATCCCCACGATACGCTTATCTGTACAGCTGATCTAAAGCTCAGTGATATCGCCGCGTTCGCTATATGTTATCGGCATGATACGACGCCGTTTGTCTGGTGTTTCTTACCCGGTGTGAAAACGTCACATCCGACAAAAAACTTGCCAAAAGTTTGGTGCTGTCGTTCATTTATCAGGAAGTCCTCTTGGTGTACACCCTTTCTATTCTACGTTCACATTCATCAATCAACCAAATTTTGAAATTTAAGCCGTTTGAAATTGTCGAAATTTGGGGATTTTGACAAAATCCTTAAAAATATCCTAAATTTTGTTAATTATACTTGCTGAAACTATTTGCTAAATACTTGACTGACTATGCTCGATGCATCGGTGCAAAGAAGTTTTGAAATTTAAGCTGTTTGAATTTGTCGCAATTTGGGAATTTTGACAAAAACCTTGAAAATATCCCTAATTTCGTGAATTCCAAAATCCGAAACTATGTCACAAATTCATCGCGTCTTATGCCCTTTCCATTTCAGCAAAAACTTTGCCGATACGACTTGTAAATAAAAGTGTCATTTTTGACATTTTCATATTTTAATTGTAAATATCTCGAAATAGCGAAATTAGCAACAGAAACGGACAACGGCACGTTACTCAGCGCATTGGACTCCATCGGGTGGCACTAACCGTCATGTTTAGTTGTTTGACACAGACAGACACACACACACACGAACAGACATTAGCGTCCGTATATATACTCGCCGCCCTGGGGGGCGGCGAAACAAGCTCCGGTATTAAAAAGTTGAGTTTGTATTCTGACTGACATTGCAAAGAGTTGCGTTCTTTCTGCAGAGAGTGCGAGAGTTCATCGCCCGCATGCTCCGCTTCATGAGCCCCCGCTTCGCAAGAGGGTATTGCATTAGCAATATTGATTTCGCCCGCGATTTGGCTTTTAGTGCAAGAACATCCCTCTTTCAAGCAACGCTTTTAAACAAGCTCCGGTATTAAAAACTTGAGTTTGTATTCTGACTGACTTTGCAAAGAGTTGCGTTCTTTCTGCAGAGAGTGCGAGAGTTCATCGCCCGCACGCTCCGCTTCATGAGCCCCTGCTTCGCAAGAGGGTATTGCATAGCAATATTGATTTCGCCCGCGATTTGGCATTTAGAGCAAGAACATTCCTCTTTCAAGCAACGCTTTTCAAAAGGTGACAAAAACTTGTAAAAGTTTTGGCAAACACTTGCCAGACAGAGCACAAAACAGCGCACTACGAGCAATCAAACCGTGTCACACTTCTGCATGTAGCAAACAGCAATCTTAGTGTTAAAATATCGAGAATGGCGCTTTCTGCGGTGCGTGCTTGCGTTATTGAAAAATTTATTGCTGCCGCGTGAAAGGGCACGCCGAGAGCTTTCACCTGACGTGTCGATTGCCACTCTACGACGCAAGACGAGCGAGTTAGAGCCGTTTTGTGCTTTTGCACATTCGAGTTACTGTAACTCGCGAAATTCAAACTTTTGAGTTGCGACCAATGGGAGAACAAATGATCAGTTAGTCGGGAGCTATCCAAAAAGCTCGAGATCGTCTCTCTACGACGCAAGTGGAGCGCGTTAGAGCGATTTTAGCGTCAAAATGCCGAGAATGGCGTTTTCCGCGGTGCGTGTCTGCGTAATTGAAAAAACTTTTGCAGACGCATGAAAGAACACGTCGAGAGCTTTCACCTGACGTGTCGATTGCTTCTCTACGACGTAACACGAGCGAGCTAGAGCCGTTTTGCGTTTTGACCTTCGGGTTACTGTAGCGCGCGCAATTCAAACTTTTGAATTTTGAAACCTCTTAGCGGAATGATCAGTGAGTCGAGACCTATCCGTAGAGCCCAAGATCTCCGCTCTACGACTTGCCAACGCCGAGATCCGAGAGCGTTACGCACGTACGTACGCACGTACGCACGCACGCACGCCGAGCTCTCGTATGGTGTCGCCCGCCTGAGGGCGGGCGAAAAAAGTGACAAAAACTAGTAAAAGTTTTGGCAAACAATTGACAGAGCACAAAAGAGCGCACTACGAGCGATCAAACCGTGTCGCACTTCTGCATGTAGCAAAGAGCGATCTTAGCGTTAAAATCGCGAGAATGGCGTTTTCTGCGGTGCGTGTTTGCGTAATTGAACAAAGTTTTGTAGCCGCATGAAAGAACACGTCGAGAGCTTTCATCTGGCGTGTCGATTGCCACTCTACGACGTAAGACGAGCGAGTTAGAGCCGTTTGTGCTTTTGCGCCTTCTAGTTACTGTAACTCGCGAAATTCAGACCTTTGAATTTCCACCAATGGGAGAACAAACGATCAGTGATTCGGGAGCTGTCCAAAAAGCTCGAGATCGTCTCTCTACGACGCAAGTTGAGCGAGTTAGAGCGATCTTAGCGTCAAAATCCCGAGAATGGCGTTTTCAGCGGTGCGTGTTTGCGTAATTTAGAACATTTTTACTGCCACGTGAATGGGCGCGTCGAGAGCTTTCATCTGACGTGTCGATTGCCACTCTACGACGTAAGACGAGTGAGTTAGAGCCGTTTTGCGTTTTTGATCTTCAGGTTACTGTAACTCGCGAAATTCAAATTTTTGAGTCTCGACACCGGTTATGACTAATGATCAGTGAGTCGAGACCTATCCGTAGAGCCCAAGATCTCCGCTCTACGACTTTCCAACGCCGAGATCTGAGAGCGTGACGCACGGACGGACGGACGGACGGACGGACGGACGGACGCACGCACGCACGCCGAGCTCTCGTATGGTGTCGCCCGCCTGAGGGCGGGCGAAAAAATCGGCATTTTCGACCCCCGACGGAGACCCGTTGCGACCGCAGAACTCACGATTTCCTCGGTGGATTTCGGTGATTTTGGTCTTAAACGAAAGAGAACATGTTAGCCTTGCCGATTTGAGATATCTGGCCCGATCCAACAACTCCCTGATTTACTAGGATTTTTTAAAGGCAAATTTTTGTCAAAAAACCACTTTCGGCTACCGCAACCCGAGAACGCGTCGGCCGATTGGCTCGGAATTTTTTTCCGCAAAAGCTCTCGTAGAGGACTACAACATATCGAAAGGACATCGAAATCGGTCCACGATTCCAAAAAGTAACCTTGGGGGAACATCTCTCCAGTAAGTAAATTTTCAAATTTTTGAATTTTTCTCGAAATTTTCCCACTACACGAAAAAAATGAAGGTCCGTCCACACCTACTATCCCTCGAGAGCAATCGATCAAAAAAACCCCGTCCAAATCGGATGAACCACGCGCGAGAAATCTTGGGTGGAAAAAGTTAGTCGGTAGCAGCTCCACTATAGCACTCCGCCCCTTTTGGGGTCGGAGTGCTAACAATCAGTGCAAGTTCAGAGCACAGGAAGATTGAGCGCACCATAAACAGCAATACACTAAAATAAGGAAATATCGTGATTCGAACACAACGCCGCCTGATTCAGTTTGATAGCTTGAATGTGCGCGTCACGACCACGGTAGCAATACTAGCCAGCAACACATTCAAATTTGAATGTCGGCATTAGGAATGCGGCTGTTTGAAAACAAAATCGACACAAAATGGAGAAACCAATAGCAAATTCGCGTTCCTCGTCGCGAAATACCCTAGAATCGACATTACAAACGTATACAATCACCGCACATCGAGGTTCCTCAACGTAGGGCTTCGGTACGTCAAAAATCGGCAAAAACTCGCGAATTTTGATCCGAAACGCAAAAACAATGCCAGATTCGGCATCAGCGACCTCGAAAGCACCGGGATTGACTCCAACATTGATTTTGTCCTCGGGGGTGGAAATTCGAATTTTGGACGCGGCCGGGGTACGGTAGCCGAAAAAATATTTGTGAAAATTGATTCCGGATCAGTTTTCAACGGGGAATCACATGGTGCAGTCCATTTGGCCCTAACTCATCGCAATCGAGCGCTAAAACGGCCGAAAGTCGAAAATCGGCATTTTCGACCCCCGACGGAGACCCGTTGCGACCGCAGAACTCACGATTTCCTCGGTGGATTTCGGTGATTTTGGTCTTAAACGAAAGAGAACATGTTAGCCTTGCCGATTGGAGATATCTGGCCCGATCCAACAACTCCCTGATTTACTAGGATTTTTTAAAGGCAAATTTTTGTCGAAAAACCGCTTTCGGCTACCGTAACCCGAGAACGCGTCGGCCGATTGGCTCGGGAATTTTTTGCCCCTGTTCGTCTCGTCGAGGGCTATACCATATCCAAAGGACATCAAAATCGGACGACTATTCCAGAAATTCCAGCTGGGTGAACACCCTCCCAGTAAGTAAAAATTTAAATTTTTGAATTTTTCTCAAAATTTTTCCACCACGCGAAAAAAACGAAGGCCCGAGCACCCCTACTATCCCTCGAGAGCTATCGATTAAAAAACAAGTCTCTTTTAAAAAGCGGAGTGGTTTTGAGCTTTGAATTTTTACTGAGATTGTAGCAAGGCCCTTTCCGGTTTCGTGCAGCGTCTTTGACTCTCCTCGCGACTATACTTTTTGGAGTGGTCTTGCTACGCAACATTGGTATCGCTCGGGTTTAATTCTTTACACCAAGAAAATCATCTTTTCAGACTAAATTTAAAAAAAGACACTGGAATCCAACGCAAAACTACAGGTTAATTGTGAGCATGATTTGATGTTGGCTTGCAGTGAGCTCTTCAGCGATTTCAAGACCGCCGCTCTGCAACGCACGAGTGCCAAGATATAACAAACCAAAATCTGCAGTTTTCATTATGTTTTGGTTACTGCTGCCCTCTCATTGACCTTTTGAAACTTTCTGTCGTTGGATTCTTGCTCAGGAGCTCGAGCGCTTCATTTTGATATGCGATTCGACTAGGTTCGATGAAGTTTTGACTTTTCGCGGACATTACTTCGGGATACTGTAGCGCGGAATTTTTAAAACTTGCTATTATTTCGACGTCACAGTTCGCGAGAGTAGTCCGAGGGCTACTCGTCGATGTGTCGAACTCAACCCAGCGACGTCAGACAAGCGAGTTATTAAGCCTGAAGGAAGCGTGTCGTTTCCAGTTTTCGACGCGTTTTGGTTACTGTAGCTCTCTGTTTAAACTTTTGAAACTTTCTGTTGTCGGATTCGTGCTCAGGAGCTCGAGCGCTTCACTCTGATATGCGATTTGACTAGCTTCCGTCAGCTTTTGTCTTAAAATGGACCCCACTTTGGGATACTGTAGCCCGCGATTTTGAAAACTTATTTTGGTTTCGACCACTCAGGTGGCTAGAGGAGTCCGCAGGCTACTCGACGATGTCTCAAACTCCTTTCTACGACGTCAGACGAGCGAGTTATTAAGCCTGAAGCTAGCGTGACGCACGTACGTACGCACGTACGCACGTACGCACGTACGCACGCCGAGCTCTTGATAGGGTTCGCTCGGCTGAGGCCGAGCGAAAACAAGTCTCTTTTAAAAAGCGGAGTGGTTTTGAGCTTTGAATTTTTACTGAGATTGTAGCAAGGCCCTTTCCGGTTTCGTGCAGCGTCCTTGACTCTCCTCGCGACTACACTTTTTGGAGTGGTCTTGCTACGCAACATTGGTATCGCTCGGGTTTAATTCTTTACACCAAGAAAATCATCTTTTCAGACTAAATTTAAAAAAAGACACTGGAATCCAACGCAAAACTACAGGTTAATTGTGAGCATGATTTGATGTTGGCTTGCAGTGAGCTCTTCAGCGATTTCAAGACCGCCGCTCTGCAACGCACGAGTGCCAAGATATAACAAACCAAAATCTGCAGTTTTCATAATGTTTTGGTTACTGCTGCCCTCTCATTGACCTTTTGAAACTTTCTGTTGTTGGATTCTTGCTCAGGAGCTCGAGCGCTTCATTTTGATATGCGATTTGACTAGGTTCGATGAAGTTTTGACTTTTCGCGGACATTACTTCGGGATACTGTAGCGCGGAAGTTTTAAAACTTGCTATTATTTCGACGTCACAGTTCGCGAGAGTAGTCCGAGGGCTACTCGTCGATGTGTCGAACTCAACCCAGCGACGTCAGACAAGCGAGTTATTAAGCCTGAAGGAAGCGTGTCGTTTCCAGTTTTCGACGCGTTTTGGTTACTGTAGCTCTCTGCTTAAACTTTTGAAACTTTCTGTTGTCGGATTCGTGCTCAGGAGCTCGAGCGCTTCACTCTGATATGCGATTTGACTAGCTTCCGTCAACTTTTGTCTTAAAAGGGACCCCACTTTAGGATACTGTAGCGCGCGAGTTTGAAAACTTATTTCAGTTTTGAACACTCAGATGGCGAGAGTAGTCCGAGGGCTACCCGTCGATGTGTCGAACTCAACCCAGCGACGTCAGACAAGCGAGCTATTAAGCCCGAAGCAAGCGTGTCGTTTCCAGTTTTCGACGCGTTTTGGTTACTGTAGCTCTCTGTTTAAACTTTTGAAACTTTTTGTTGTCGGATTCGTGCTCAGGAGCTCGAGCGCTTCACTTTGATATGCGATTTGACTAGCTTCGGTCAACTTTTGTCTTAAAATGGACCCCACTTTGGGATACTGTAGCCCGCGATTTTGAAAACTTATTTTGGTTTCGACCACTCAGGTGGCTAGAGGAGTCCGCAGGCTACTCGACGATGTCTCAAACTCCTTTCTACGACGTCAGACGAGCGAGTTATTAAGCCTGAAGCTAGCGTGACGCACGTACGTACGCACGTACGCACGTACGCACGTACGCACGCCGAGCTCTTGATAGGGTTCGCTCGGCTGAGGCCGAGCGAAAAAACCCCGTCCAAATCGGATGAGAAATGAGGCACGAAAGTGAGTGGCAAAAATTTTGATCGGGAGCAGCTCCACTATAGCACTCCGCCCCTTTTGGGGTCGGAGTGCTAAAAAGCTATGCAGATTTCTTTGGTAACTTTTGGAATTTTCGAGACGTCAAATTAACATCCTCGACCCCCTCGAATAAGCGCCTCTTTTACCGGTAAGTTGAAAATTGGAGGATTTACAGTACCAGCCACACTATATGTATGTTTCCAAATACATACATACATAGTACAAAACCCTACTGTCACTCACTCTGATCATGTCTGCCTTCTGCTCGTTGTCCAGCTGGCGCTTCATCTTCTGCGGCTTGTCGTTCAGCATCAGCACCTCGACGGGCAGGAAGATGTTGTTCATGCGCGGCCCGACCTGCAAAAAAATTCGAAATTTCAATTTTGGCGCCAAAACCGGAAATCACATGATTCAAACCTGAATCAGGGGCATGTGCGGATAATTGAGCTGTGTCATGTTTTATTTCGACGCGAAATACTGCTCGACGGTCGTCATGCGCTCGGGCCCGCCCTCGGCGTCGCGAATCCCGAAACTGAAAGATATTTTGTGTCGATACAGTAACTCAAAATTCAAATTCGTGCAAAAAATTCGGGCCGTGAACTTGTACACGCGGTTGTTCCGCATGTGGGTCGTCTTCAGCTTGATGCCTGAAGGTTTACAGACAGTCTGGTCAAAACAACCCTCCGAATACCGTAAATCCTCCAATAAGCGCCCCCCCCCCCTAGAGGGAGGTTGAAAAAATAAGCGCCCCCCTCCAATAAGCGCCACCTTTTGTTAGTACCAACAGCACTAGCACTACCTACCATACTGTATACGTGCTCTGTGACCATTCCTAACACAAGTTTTGGCTACGGTACGTACATACAATGACAGCACTATGTACTACCAATTGCCGGCATTCCGATCAAAAGCTATACAGTTTCAGTCTGAATCTGTGCAGATGTGCGCAAAAATGTGTCAACAACGGACAATTTTGGCACTCCTGAGGGGTCGAGTTAATAAGCGTCCCCCCTCGAATAAGCGCCCCCCCCCCCCTCCAATCGGCGCCCCCCCCCCTGGAGGTACATAGGTTGAAAAAATAAGCGCCCAGGGCGCTTATTGGAGGATTTACGGTAATTCACAATCCACTAGACTACCCCCCCCCCCCCCCCACCAACACAAAACACGGCACCGCAAGGCACCCAAACAAGGTTAGGCCAGGGGGAAGGGCCAAAAGTGCGAAAACCGGTGGGTGTGGGGGGGGGGGGGGGGTCACTTCCCGCCACCAACCGCTCCGGCTCAGGGAGCTCTCGACGGCGCGCAGCTGGTCGGGGTTGAGGGCGTTCTGCTTGAGGTACTCGCTGGTGAAGGTGATCTGGGGTCCGCGCTGTCCCCTGCCCCCGCCGCACTTCTTGGCCAGCACCTCCGAGATGAACTGGACCAGGGGCATCGACGTCTTGTAGAAGGTCGAGTTGGCGACTGCAAATGGAGATGTAAAATTTTAGTTTCTTTGCATGGAATTTCAATTGAAAATGTTTCACTTAGTGAACATGTTGGTACCTAGTAAAACCTTGCTCAATTCACCCAACCAAAATGACAGCTGGAACACAAAATGTGTACAAATGACAGTGTAGAGTGCAATGGTACCATGTCACCGTAACATACAACACTGTAGTGCCGCGTGGTAGATTCTGACATACGACGCTAGAACATTTGAAATTATTTCGATTCAAATGTGAACAATTGGTTAGATTTTAACTGGTCGAAATTCGCCACTCGAAAACGCCCGGCATACGCCAAATCTACATAAGCGACTACTCACTGTCGATGTTCACCAACGGCTTCCAGCCCTCGCCCACTCTGCAGGCCATGGATATGCCAGTCCACATTTCCACTCCGCCCTTCAGGTCGAAGGCCGGCACCTCCTGGCTGGGCATGCGGAAGAGGTTGCGGCCCCACGGGTACCACGTCGACGCGAAGCTGCAAACGAAACCGCACATTGGTACTGTAGCTATGAGTTGGAGGAAGCTGTTGGAGGGAGGGAGGGAGTGGAGGGAGTGGGGGGGGGGGGGGGGGAGGGCGGCAGGGAGGGAGGGAGTGCCAAAGAGGAGGGAGGGAGGGGGGTGGGGGGAGGGGGAGAGGAGGCAGGGAGGGATGGAGGGGGAGGGAGATAGCGGGACCAGGCAAGTCGTCCGGGGGACGCAGTATACTCCACAAATTTGAACTCCTACGCACAGTGACTCCTCTTCTGTTGTGGCCTCCTGACACTCCCAGTTGCAAAACTAATGCCGAATTCGTGATCTGTACATACCAGAATACCGCAGAATCGACATACAACACCCCTAACTTCCTATGGACTCGCAGAACCAAAATTCTGCACTTTGGGTACGGTAGCATGCGAATTCGTCATAGGTACGCATAAACATCATCTAAGCGCTAAACGAATGCCAAATTCGTAATCAGCGTCCCCGAAAACCCCGAAAGCAAGTATAATATCGCAAAAGTCTACCCGACACCCAATATTCAAATGGACGCGGCAGGGTTACTGTAGCTCTGCAAAATTTGCCAAAACACTTTTCTGGACCAGATTTTAACGTAGAATCGTTTGAAACCACTTTTGAACCGATTCGGCAGCGCATTCGAGCGCCACAGACCCTGAAACGCGAAAAACGCAATTTTCGACCCCGGAGTCAAAAAAGTTCCACCAAGATAACTTTTTTGTGTCTCAACCGATTTTCTCCGTTCATGGCTCATTCGATAGAGGACATCTGGGAAGGAGCACCAAAAGCGGTCTCGCGGCTCTAGCTGCTACCTATCGCGCACAGCAAACCGTCAAAGTCGGAAAATAGCGAAAAATCGCGAATTTTTCAAATTTGGCGCCAAAATGAGTCCCGCAACGATCCAATTCTTTTTTTCCACCCTCTGCCCTATCGAGTACTACAACATATCAAAAGATAGTATATAGCATTATATGCAACTTTTCCGAGTTCTACCTTGTTTAACCCATTTTCCAGTACTTTGAAAATTTAAATTTTTGAATTTCCCGCCAACGGGGTCCCGGAGCGTGACCCCATATGTCGTGCAGGTTGCCCACCCACTAGGCCTACCCAACGCAAAAGACCGATGCAAATCGGCCGCTGCACGCGCGAGCACCATCCGTTAGAAATTACTGCGTTTCGCGCACAATCGCTATATACTGTACTCCACACTTTTTTCGCCGCGCCTCAGCGCGGCGAGGTGTATATATACGGATGACAATGTCTGTCTGTCTGTCTGTCTGTCTGTCTGTCTGTCTGTCTGTCCGTGTGTCCGTGGCACCGAAGTAAGATATGTGGCATATGTGGTCAAGTAGAGTCAAGGTCGCTGAGTATGGATCCGATGTCCGTTTCTGTTGCTAATTTCGCATTTTCGAGATATTCACAATTGAAATTCAAAAATGTCAAAAATCGACTTTTTCACCCGAAGAGCTAGCGACGAAATTTCTTCAGAAATGGAAAGAGCATAGACCGCGGATGATTTGTAACACAAAAGAAATTTTTTGTAAATGTGGAATTTAATAGAAATACACAATTGTTTGTCAAAATTTGATAAATTGACAAAAGTAGAACGTCATTTATTGACGAATGTGAATGCAGAAATGGTAAGCCGTGTGTCAACAAGAATATCTGACATGGTTTTGCAGTTTTAATAAATCGCAATTTCGAGATATTTAGATTTAAAATTAAAAAGTGTAAAAATCGGCATTTTCGTCTGATGGGTTAGCGGCAAAATTTCTTCATAAATGGAAAGGGCATAGACAGCGGGTAATTTGTAATACAAAAGATTTTTTTTGCAAATGTGAAATTTGACAGAAATACGCGAATAGTTGTACAAATTCCATAAAATGACACAAATAGAACGTCATTCATTGATGAATGTGAATGCAGAAATGGTAAGGCCATATGCCAATAAGAATTTGTGACACAGTTTTGCAGTTTCAATAAATGGCAATCTTGAGAAATTTAGAATTAAATATTTAAAAAATGTCAAAATCGACATTTTCATTTGATGGGCTAGCGGCAAAATTTCTTCAGAAATTTTAAGCGTAGAGACTACGGATAATTAGTAACACGCAAGAAATTTTTTGCAAATACTAAATTTGATAGAAATGTTCAAAATTTGACAGAAATGCCAAAATTTCGTAAATTGTCAAAACTTTTGTTGATTGATGAATGTGAACGTAGAATAGAAAGGGTGTACACCAAGAGGACTTCCTGATAAATGAACGACAGCACCAAACTTTTGGCAAGTTTTTTGTCGGATGTGACGTTTTCACACCGGTAAGAAACACCAGACAAACGGCGTCGTATCATGCCGATAACATATAGCGAACGCGGCGATATCACTGAGCTTTAGATCAGCTGTACAGATAAGCGTATCGTGGGGATAGCTGCACTTGGTTTATGGTACACGTTCTCAAGATGATTTCTCCAGATGCGGCTAACGATGTGTACAAAGTTCACTATACTGTTCACCAAAATTTGACAGACACAAAGTATAGGTTGAACTTTTTACACACACAGCTTGTTTATACTCCACAAAAAAGTGTGGAGTATATAGCGATTGTGCGCGAAACGCAGAAACTTTGAGTCAACGGCGTTCGCGCGTGAAGCGGCCGATTTCCAAACGTCGCAGTGCACAGAGTCCAAGTTAGCACAACTTCAGAATTTGCACAATTCCAGGGGGCAAGTTTGGCCAAAACTCCAACCTGGAGACCAGGAAGTTCCTGACAGAGCCCAAAGCCTACTTCGACATCATGACCGACCCCACGCTGGAGGTGCTGGAGGCGAAGGTCATCTCGGAGGACATCGTGGGTTACTGTACTTTTTCCGGTCATTTACAGTACAACCGTGCAAATTTCTCTGCAGATGATGGTGAGGTACAAGACCGAGCAGGACTACGAGGCCTCCCTCCCCAACACGAGCGTGGCCATCGCCGCAATGGTGACCTCCTACTCGCGTTTGCAGCTATACAAGTACCTCGACATCCTCGGAAAGGACGCACTCTACTACGGTAGCATCAAATTTCAAAAATTCTGCCACATTCAAATTTTTTGTCTATTTTCGTGCAAATCACATCAAATCCGATTTTCCTCTGGGCAGATACCGACTCACTGATGTACAATCGGCACCCTGGAGGCCCCAGCATCCCCACGGGGCAGACTCTGGGCGAGTGGAGTTCCGAGCTGGACAAGTTTGGCCCTGGGAGTCGCGGCGTAGAGTACGCCTCAGCGGGGGCCAAGAACTATGGGCTACGCGTGGAGACGCCTGGCAAGCCCGATTCCCACATCCTCAAAGTGAGCGTCGCAGTCTCCTCTATCGAATGCAATTGGTCCCATCCAAATCGGCCGCGAATGTCGTCTGAAAATTGAAATTTTACGAAATTTTTTTTATTTTTGCCACATTTCCAAAATTACACATCAGACTTTAAAACTTTTTACTCGAAACGTTCCATGTACCCCCCCCCCCCCCTGCATCTAATAAAACACCCGCCGCCCTAATATCGATTGCTGTGCACTCAAAATTGAAATTTTATGCTAAATTACACAAAATTTGGCAAATATTGGTTGCAAAATCGCCAAAAAAACTTACACCTTTAGGTCAAGGGGCTCCGACTCTCCCACGAGGCCAAGAAGGTCATCACTTTCGACTCCATGGTGAAGTTGGTGCACGACTACGCCCGAGGCGAGCCCACCTCCAAGCAGCTGAAGTTCAAGCAGATCGCCCGCACTGCAGACTACAACATCGTCACGAAGACGGCGTCGAAAGTCTGGCAAGTGGTCTACACCAAGCGGAAGCTCCTCCCCGACCTCTCGACTGTCCCATGGGGGTTCAAAGCCAGCAGCTGAGAACTGAGAAACTCGTTTGAATTGTGTGTGATGGTATCGTTCGCGCCCCTATGAGATGGTGATCGTTCGCGCTCTATGAGATGTCTATCGTGCAACGCTCCGAAACTACAGTGTCGAAACTACAGTGGCGATCGTTCGCGCTCATGTTGCTCTCTGTCGTGCGATATTGTGTCCTGTGTTGCTCTGCCACTCTGTGCTGTGTACTCTGAGAATGATTGCTCCTGCCAAAACGATGGCTTCTCTCAGCTTCTGAGCCTACACGCAATTGAAAAGTGAGCTGTTCGATTGATACGGAGCACTTCACAGATGTCATCCTCCCCTACAGAGAACTTAATACGGTGGAACCGCTTGCTAAGAGAAGTGATCGAACTGCGAATTCTAGCAAAGATCCCCAGGCGCTCCCTATTGTAATTGTTGCGGCCGGTCACAGCTAGATTGCCCTCAGAGGAACCGTTGAGGAAATTTTCCAAATCTTCCCTCTCAGGGTTAGCCTTCATGCGGCGGCAGAGGAGAGCGCGGGGGTACTGCAAGAAGAAGGGTTTCACCACCGGGTCACGGGAGGAAAACAACTTGAAGGCATGCGAGACAGTTTGCAAGTCCAAGTCGTCAAGGGTGGGAAGAATGCCCAACCCACCCATGCGCGGGCAACCAGTAATATAGTGATTGGAAGCGCTGCTTGACAAGTGGCAGATTTTCTTGACGAACGTGCATGATACCGTACCTCCGAAGGGGCCTCCGTCAAACGAGGCCAATTCACTTCTCGCCGGCGAGTCATTCCTGGCAGTGTATGAGAAGCGGGGGAGAATGAAAATTCGGATGGCGTCAAGCTTTTGGCTGGGCGCGAGAAGGGTTTTTT